>CALNHX010004762.1:0-120305 GCA_940337035.1 Agriotes lineatus
TTAAGATCACTTCGTCTAAATATTTTACTGTATTGTAGCAATAATTTACAGGTCAATGATAGATTCGTTTAGCTTTCTATAAATACTAACTTGCATTGCTTTTCCAACAAGGTTGACCACCTTTCTGTAGGTGGCTTCTCGGGCCCACGGAGCGAGCTGCAAGTTGTAATATCACCCTTTCGCTCGCGGTGTTGTTACAATTAATATTAAGTTAAATATACCCTTTTATTATTAACAAGAAGCAGTATCAGGTATAGCTCCTTAAGTACTTACCTTACTTCTTAATGAAATAAATCGAAATTGACGTATCTCATAACTCAATTTGACTCTTTGAATTATGTCATGTGATTCTAATTTTGTAATACTTCGGCTAGTCAGTATAATAAGCAATGAGAATCCTTGTTCCCAGCTAGATGGGTAAATGTTGGACTAATAACTTTTTATTTTAGTTGAAAACTTAATTACTTTAAAATATTATAATTATTTGACTTCGTTAATCAAATACACTCATTAGGTACTACACAAAATTGAACTTCAGTTCGTTAGTATCACTTCAAAGATTGGTCTGACATTACAAAAATTAAATAGATGTCAAAATATTTTAATCAAATGTTTAAAAATCCAAACTTGATTTAAATTATGCTTCTAAAATATCCGAATGCAAAAATATAAATTTCAAATTATAATGACCGAAATACGTCGAGTACTGGAATCGCTATTCAAATTTAGAAAATTAAGTATGCTAAATTAATTTCTAAATATATAATTACAATTATTTAAATGATTTGCCGCACCAAACTTGCTATATACTTCTTAATGTTACTGAAGAAATAAACACTAACCTTCTGATAGTATCTCTTGTACCTGAGTGTTATCCCAGCTTCTAACTGGATGCTAGTCAGCAAATACGTCCTTGGTTGTTCACGACCAAATAAAAACTCATTGCAGCTCTTTGACCCTCTTATTATGTGGATAGACAGTTCAACAGCATACCACAAACACTCACTTGCACTTTTTAACTAGTTTCGAAGTAAAATACCACTTTAAATGGCTTCAAACAGTCTTGAATTCTATTTTGAATAATACTTGTGACCCACAGTCAAATTTGATCTTAAAGAATACTATATTGCAATTACGTATCAAATATTCAATTATTATTCTTCACAATTAACGGGAATTTAACCCTTAACGTGATTATTTTTTCTACTTCATGTAAACAAACACTCTGGTTACCTATTACAACCCCACCAGTTAAAACATACAGCTGTTACATCACATGATACCCATTGGATATCTGGATATTATTATTAAATTAAATTCATCATTCATAATTCATACAGTATGCTGCATTACAAAGTAGCCCCTGGGTATTTTCAAAGATAACCCACGTGTTTGCATAGTTGTGCTTAATACTGAAAAGTGAAAAAGCCTAGTTTAAATAATTGCACTTGCGATGCAGAATAATTTATTATAAAGGTTGGAATTTCGTTAAAAAACTAGACATTTAAACTTAAATATAAAGTTTTTTTTTCGTAGAAGGTACAGTTGTTCAGCGTGTATCTAATGTCCTATTAATTACAGATCCAATTCTAATATAAATTATTCAATATATACATGCATGAGCTTATTATATGACCTGCTTGGTTATCCTTATTTTTCTCCTTCAGACGCTAATTTAATGGTTGAAATAGTAATAACTATACGTTTTTTGATATTTTTATATCAAATAGTTTGTTATGAAATGTTTTGATAAACTAAGAATGGTGGAAGAAGTCTACTTAAATATTCCATAATAAATAAGTATATGATTATTCAATCATATACAATGTGGCCAAGAAAGTTTGTGACTAATCAAAACCTTATTTCATTAATAATTTGATCAAAATATTATAACGGCAGATTCGAATGAACTCAAAAGTGAAGTAATCTTGTTCTTCAAGGGAGAGCAAATCTTTATAATAAGTTATTCGGTATTAAAAAACGTGTCCAAATTGTCGATTTTATTGGTGCTATTTTAGTTTTTAAACAAGCACCCGCGTTTTCTTGTTCTATTGTTTTAAATAAACTCTTAATAACGTTATTCCATCTGTTACAAGTTTTATGGACAATGCTACAATTGATATTAACTACATTTTTAAATTCTTTAAGATATGCCCATGTGCCTCTTTGTTCTTCCATATTGGTCCAGATTTGTAAGAACTTCAAATAAGTTCACAGAATGGTTAGATGTTCTGTCATTCAGCTTTCTCATTCAAAAGTTTCCAGTTGCGTCTATCCTTAGCAATTACTGTCGAATTTGAAGATATTAGTCTAACACGTAGGTAGTCTTTCTCAATTCTCGATCCTTACTCGACTATTCTCTTCGTTCATCTACCATCACTCAGTTTTGCGACATGTCCCACCCATCTCCATTTCAGTCTCGTAATACCTTTTATAATGTCGTTTACTCTCGTTTTTCTGGGAATTTCTGCGATTGTATTGGTCTTTTAATGTTGCGTTGTATTCTGTATAATTTTGCTATTGACGTTGTGATAAGAGTTGAAATTTCAATACTTCACTTAAAATAAGAACTGAAAACTTTCATTTTTGAGTCAACCAGTATTTCGATTTTGAATACATCTCGAAGCTTGCCAAACGGTGCCCAACCCAGGGTTATATTATGTGGCCTCGTCTGACGCCCCTTTCTAGTAGTTATTGTCTTCTCTTAGAGGTACTGAATGATCTTGGGAGTCTCTACGGTCGATTATACCTTTTTTCACCGATTTTAGAATGATATCTAATATTGCCTCTAATCTATTTGTTCATTTTCTACTAAAAGTCTTATATAGGTGCTTCAGCAGATAGATGGGTCTGTAGTTTTTAAGATTTGTTTTATGTTGTTTCTCTTGGTTGATATATTTTGGTCGGTTATTCACAGAGAAAGGATTAACAAATATGGCTTCTTCTTCTTCTTCTTCTTCTTCCTCCTGCTTTACGACTGTGTCTTGTTTTAAGCAAATATGTAATTCTTCAAATAGGTACCTATATTAAAGAAAGAAATTTTATTTCCACTATATTTCTGTGTTTTTACTATAATCTCCGTACTATTAGTTTTGTCTCATATTCTATAAGCACTAGTTTGTTGCAACCTAACTCTTGTGTTTTTTTGTTGGGTATAAATTTATTAATAATATGTCAAAACTATGAGTTAATCAAAATTCAGTCCGTACATATATTCCCCACTTTAAAATATAGTTAGCAAATAATGTTCGATTTAACAATATATTACTTTCTTAAGGGTTTGTTCTTCTCTGCGTTCTCAGATTCTATATAACACTTTCTACTTAACGCTAATTTGCTGCTAGTTGAAATTTGCTGCTGTTCGTTTACATACATTCACAAGAGGCTTAAAATTAGAATAAGTTGAGCAAAACTTCGTATTCCATACCTTAAAATTTGTTCAGCAAATAATGATTGAAACTTCACGGCCTTAATTTCGGTTTGGGCTTATTTTAGATCGGCGAAAATTAAAAATTCGCGTGCCCTAATGCGGCAAACGCAAAGGGATCTGGTTATAAAAGCGGGATAGGCTGAAGTTCGGGAGTCCTTGATCCGAGGGGCCAGGCACGTTTTTGGTATCAGTGTTTGGTTTTTAAGCAGAATGCCGAGCAGCAATTTTCCCTGGAAAGAATTAGTTGCTTGGAACTTATATTTGAGTTTCCAACTCCATCTTCCTTGTAACACACAATAATCTACTAAAAGCTTTTCAGCTTTTGGCTGGAAAATCTCTTGTATGAGAAGGTTTCCATCGAGCTCACGCTAGCACATTCTTGGTATAAGCAACTTAACAGGCCAGTATCGTACTCGCAAACTTTTTTTTTTTAGTACACCATGAACTTTTCATGTTTTTATTGCGGTTATTATAAACGATGTCACATATAAATAACAATTAGCGCATCAATAGATTTCTATAAAAACTCTGCTGTTTAATTTGCACCGATCAATAAAAAATAAAGTCTTCAGGAATACAGAAGCGGTCCTACAATCGGTTGTATCCAATCTATTTCACTTTATAAAAGCTTGCAATCCAGCCTGAGTTAGTATCCTTTACGATTTCAAACATCTCCTCTGTCTCACATGTTTTCTGGAATTTCAAGTCATCAATGAAGCGTTTCCGTGATATACCATTATCTGACAAGAAGATGCAGCTGTTTACAGAATCAGGGGGTTAACCACTATCATAGGTGTTAGCGTGGCAGCTAAAATCTTTGTAATTACGCGGCCTGAGAGTCAAGCATAGCATTTATCTTAATATTTTTCTTTCAAAGGTGTTCCACACATTACTATAAATCGGACGATTATTTCGTACAGTCAAATTTTAGTCGATCTGGATAATATTTGACCTAACTACGTGCAAAACAACACTTGTTCCATTGAAATGATCATGTTTTTATTTCATTTTTTCTTCATGAATTAAAGATGCCAATTATTTTAATTATTGCACTGTTTTGAAATTAAAATGTTTAAAGGTTATGTTTTGCCTAATGTTTCTCTTCTTCCTTTTGCCACTGACGAGATTTTTGCTTCTTCCTTTACTGCTACTACTTTCCTCCGTACCACATCGATATTCTTAAAAAACTTCTTAGTAAATTGTCAGCAAGCAGTTGCACATAAAAATCATACTTTAAGATATCTTGATGTAGCTTCTGGTGTACCTCAGGGTTCTGCTTTTAACCCTGCAGTTTTTTCTATCTTTACATCAAATTGTAGATGTAGGAAGTTCTTGTAGAAAACTAAACGATGATTTACATTTACTGCCGAATATCGTATAAAGGCGCTGTTTAAAATTAAATTCAAATAAACCAAAGTTCTGTTAATCTGTAGGCCCTACATCTATGAATCACTCTTCTTCTTCGTCTACTTCTATATAGGCAATTATGCCTGTTTTTTGGTAGATGTTTGCCTTTATAAGACTTTATAGCTCCATCTTTTTCTTGTTCGACCAACGCTTCTTCTTCCTAGAAATGATTTGTCTCTGGCTATCTTAGCTACTCTGTCGTCTGCCATGCTATCTATGTAGTTGTTTCATTCTTTTTGTCTGTACAGCGTCCATTCATTTATTCCTTCCACATTACATTTCCTTCTTGTTGTATCGCTCTTTATTCTATCTTTTAATGTATTTCCCGTGATTCTTCTCAATATTACAATCTCTGTAGTTTCTAATAGCCTTAGCGTTCTGCTTGTGTCTGATCTTGTCTCTAATGAATATGTCATTACTGATCTTATAGTTGCTTTGTATATTCTTGGGTTTGCTTTATACTGATGTGTTTGTTTCTTCATATTGTACTGTTTAGACATCCCGCTAGTTTATTGGCTTTATGTATCTGATCTTTCTCCACATAGCCGTAGCTGGATAATTTGATGCCCAAATAGTTTATTTCCATAACTTCATCTATGTTTACACCATCAATTTCTAGTTTGCATCTAGTAGGTTCTTTGTTAATTACTATTGTTTTGGTTTCTGTGTTGAGATGATCATATTAAACTTTTTTTGCATAGTGATCGTGAAAGTCGTCTTTTTTTAACGAAAAATCGTATTGAAAGTTCCACTTTTGTTAACGCAAAAATCGTGAAAAGGAGTACACTATTTTTAACTATATTATTGAAATGTCAATTTGACAGTTGTCAATTCTGAAGTCCTTTTCGACTACATTTCGACCAAGAGATTACTACCCAAAAAAACTTCGTGTACAACACTTTCAAAACTAGTTATACAAATTACTATTGCTATTGTGTTGAACTTGTGGAGTAACTCATCTTCATTTTGAGCTATTGACACTGCATAGTCTGCGTAGCAGAGTATATTTCTTTGTTTCCCATTATATATCCCCTTCCTTCGTTGAATTTCTTGATTATATCTTCCATTATCAAGTTGAATAATGAGAGGCATAAAGAATCTCCTTGTCTTATTCCAGTGCCTATGTTTATTGGTTCTGTAAGTTGTCCGTTTATTACAGCTTCTATTTTGTTGTTCCTATAAATGTCTTCAATTGCTTTCATGATGTATGTGGATTTCTCTATTATACAGAAGTTGAATCACGTCTTCAGATCTTACTCTGTTGAAAGCTTTCTTTAGATCGACTAGACATAGACATAGCTTTATTGTACTCAAGTACTTTTTCAGTAATTTGTCCTATCACGAATAGTGCATCAGTGCATGATCTTCCTTGTTGTTCGTCTGTTAAAGTTATCTTTTGGTGTATTCGTTTAGATAGAATTTTAGTTGTCAAGTTCAATGCAGTATTTGGCAGGTTGATTTCTATGTAGCTCCAGTTCATTTTATCGTCTTTTTGGAATAGCAATATTGGGTATTTTATTGTATTTTGTAATTGTATTAATTAATGCTCTCAAGTGTTTCGTCGTATTTGATCCGCAGTACTTTAACAGTTCGTTCTCTATTCTATGTTTTCCTGGAGTTTTCCTGTTTTTTAGTTTTCTCAGTTGTTCCTCTACTTTCAATGTGCTCATCGTAATTTCTACATTCGTTGTGATCTCCGGATCGTCTTTTCTAGCTCGGCCGGTATTGGTTGTTCTTCTTCATATACTTTAAGTAATTAAACCACGTGTTCTTTTCTATGTGTTTTGCGTCTATTAATTCCTTCACATCTGTTCTTTGTCCTCTTATGAAGCGCTACATTTCTTTTTGCAAGCCATAAAGGTCGAGTTTTAATTATTTCGAAAAACGTTCCCAATGTTCGTTTTTAATCCTTCTTACAAGTGTGTGTGTTTTATTTTATATTCTGCTATAGCTATCGTATGCTTGCTGCATTTTGCTTGACATGTATTCCAAATTTACATTTTTTCTTCACTTCCTCACAGAACCATGCTGTTTTCTGTCTTTGAGATTTTTTATTTTTCTTTATTTTCCTTTCATCAAAGACTCTTTTGCTATATTTAAAATGTTTGATTTTATTTCATCCAACTCTCTTCTATTCCATCATTTTCTAATATTTACTTCTTTTCGCTTTTTTCCGTTAGTATCTCTTGGTAGAAGTGTTTTATTGAATAATTTTGTAAGCTTTGAACTCTTCTGGTTCTTCTTTTCTGTTATATACTCGTGTTTTCATTCTAATTTAACTGATTACTAACTTATGATTGCTTTCTATTTTTGCTAAGATTAATGCTCTTGCATCTAGAATTTGCGAAGAATGTAATTCTCTCTTTGTCAACATATAATCTATCATAAATCTTTGTCCTCTAGTATTTTCATTCCTGATGTCCTTGTTTGCATGTATCGGAGATGACACCATTCCTGGAATAAAACGAAGATTTAATGAATCACTCTTAATATTGAGAAAGATGGTGTAAAGATGGAAATTCATACAGAATCAAAGAATCTAAGGCTAATTTACGATCTACGATTTATGTATCTATCTGGTGTGATACACGCACACAACTTCCTTTTACAGTGATCTTATAATTAGACAAAATTTTATTTTGCATTTTTAAGTATTTGTCAAAACTTTTCAAAAATTAGAAACTCTACAGAAACCGTACAAAATAGAACGTACGTTGAAGAGACACATTTTCTCTAAAATTTTAATCTTAATTCAAAAATGTAATAATATACCGGGCGTTCTAGTTAAAATAGGAGTTACTAAAAAAAGAAAAAAAGAAGAGAAACCCATTTTAGAGGAAAATCACCTATTTCACATCAACACACATTAAAATGTAATAAAAATGCAAAGTTTGAAAAAAATCGTTAGAGCCGTTTTTGAAAAAATCGATAAAAGCTGAAAAATTACACAAGTAAACACCATTCTTCCGATTATGCGATTTTCTTCAAGAGCTTGCTGTCGCATCTAGATAGTACAAAAAACTTATATATGAAGTTTCAACGCCATACCTCTTTTCGTTTTTGAGATATTCTGTTCGCACACAGAGAGACAGACTAATGAACAACAACATGTTCTTTGTGTTCAGGAGACTCTAAAACGTGAAGACCTGTTGAAAACGCAATTTAGAATTTTTGGGGTGAATCCAATACTTTCTTTATTGTAAAAGGAAGTAAAAAAAGGATTCTACTAATTATAGATCAGAATAGAAAATGTTTAGACACTCGTGTTAAAAAATGCTTTATTTCATTTTGGAACAACTATCTTGTTTGTTGGCCTTAGATAGCCGACGTAATATGGCTTTTATAGCCTGAAGGCTTATAAAGTTGCTAATCAGTATAACAAACACCGACAATGTAGTTTATCAACGCCAACATTCTACTAGAAACCATAGCACACCAAAAATTCACAGCGCCAGCACCACGAATGATATAATAATCTGTAGTCAAAATACTGAATACGTAAATGTTGTCCATTTTGAGAACCAAAATGAAATAAAACGTTATATGTAACACGTACATAATCACGATTATAGCCCTCGGGAAATGTAAAGCTCTCCGCTTCGCGTCGCGGTTTAAATATTCCCTCGCGCTATAGTCTGTTGATTATGCGCTTAATTCATGAATAACTATTGTGACGCCTTAGTTGAGGCCGTGTATAGCGTATAGATTAGAAAGATGTTTATAGAATTCGGCGGTTACAGAATCCTTGTTTACGGTCAATATATGGGGTATCCAGAACAGTATATCGCAAATGGAATAGATTTACAACTATAAGATGGTTCAATATATCCAGATGACGTCGTCTACATGCCATTATTTTTTATTAAAAAAAATAATTTCGAAAAGTCTACAATACAATTTAATAAAATCAATTTTCGAACAAACGTTCATTATTTAAATTTACTTTTCCAAGTTTCTATAGAACAAAAATGTACAAAAGATCCTTCTCATATACAATAGAGCCTTATATAAATAAACTACTAAATGAATATAAGACTATGACTGTGGCAGGACTTAAAAAAACATGCTTTTGGTTTAATAAACAATAGATGTTCTATTTTTCAATTAATAGTTTTTGTGAGGCTCTAAATTAAGTTTAATTGGGTACAAATATATTATAGGTTTACATCTTTTATTTACATTTTTTAAAGAGGTTAAGTGGCAGCACAGCTTCAAACTGAGGCTCAACTTCGCCTCGTTGAAATCTAGCTATTAAGAAATATGCTTGTTTATTTGAAAAATAAAAGACCATTTTTATTATTATCTTAAAATGTTAGTAATTGTTTTTATTAACTTACTTACATTCACAGCGGAACTACAGTCCATATCGGACCTGGCATCTACTAGCTTCCTTTGCCATTCTTTCCTGTTCTCTGCCAGTAACCTCCAATTCTTTATCCGCGGGACTTTCATCGCATCTTCGGCTGTGGCTGCACTCCACCTCTTCCGTGACCGTCCTCCACCTCGTCTACCTTCTGGGTTTTGCTCTTCGACCTGTCTTGTTATGACAACTCCACCCATCCTCCTTACATGTCCTGCCCATCGTTGTCTTCCTAGGCTTATATAAGTCACTCAATCGGGTTCTTTGTGGTCTGTATATAATTCGCAATTCCATCTTTTCCTCTACTTGTCACCGTCCTTAATTGGTCTTAGGAAAAATCTTAGCACTTATCTTTCAAAAATGTCTAATATTTCTTTAGATTTCATGATTCTCTAGGTATTGATCATATTAGTGTCTCATATCAGTTTTGTATTTTTTTATTAATTTATCTACTAGTATTTTATTAAGCGAATGGAGTGGCAGTTTTTCTTCTTCCCAGATCTTCTTTACTAGTTTATATAGTTTTTTATGTAAGTCTCCTCCCGTTTTCAAGATTTGTGCCTATATATTTATTATCATGGAAGTTCTATTTTTTCAGTTTTTTACAGCGTTTATTGTTTTTAGTAATGTTGGTTCCCTCACATTCTCTTCTTTCCTTCCTTCTTTTAATGTCTATAAATTTTTTGTTCGTGTAGGGTATTTTTGCCTTATCTAAGAAGGTGTTCTGAAAAATATTCTGCTCAACTTCCTCCTCACTACGTAATAGATTACCTGCTTTACTTTTAGCTGCTGTGGTTCTTGCCTGGTATTTTCATTTATTTATAAGCTGGTATATTCTTTAATACGCTTGTTCTGATGTGGCTTCTGTAGATCTTCCAGCATTTTGTTCGTATTCAAACTATATTGTCTTCTACACAGTTGATGTGATTTTCGTCAGTTTTTATTCTTCCTTTCTTTCTCTAGTTGGTTTCTCTAAAAATATATTATTTTCTTCTTTTGTTTTTCTAATATAGTCATGCCTGCTTGGTGGAATCAGCTTTACCACTTTATCTTATTTTGCTCTTCACCCACGTTCTGTGTTTCCTCTAGGATCCAGTCTTTTAGTTTACGCCAGTGCCCATCTACCGTTTAATTTTTTTATGCTTCTGTACTGATTAGTTTTGCAGTTATAGCTTCTTCTAATTTTTCTATTATCTCCTCGTCTTCTAATTTTAATACTGATTTATTTCTGCACTGCCAGTTTTCGTTGTGCTTGCTAGTTTTGCTTTAAATTTAATTTTTATCACATAGTGATCAGAGTTCCATCCTGCCTCCTATAGTTTGTAACGGCTAGGATGTCTGTGAAAAATATTGTATTGATAAGTACATGATGAATTTAATTTTGTGTGTCTCCAGCTGGCAAAACCCATTTCACTTGATGTATTCTCTGGTGTGAGAAACATTTACTTGTTATCATCAGTTCTTTCGCTATTGTAAAATTTATTAGGGTTTCTCCGTGGTTGTGCACTCTTGATGTGGGTTATATTTAACTATTATGGGTCTAATGTGAAAATGTCTTCCTTTCCAAACTTGGCATTCATATCACCTACCACTTTTTGTAAAAATGTTGGTCAAGGAGACCGTGGAAATAGTTTTTCTCATTATCAGGTTAAATGTCTTCATCTTTATTCTTATTTTGCGAATTCTTTTATTGATTGGTTGGAAGTTTATAACTGCTTCACTTATTTTTTTATTGGGTAGTTCTCATATTATTTACTCCAATGCTAAATTGAACACTTGTGCTTAGATCCGTTTCGATTGCAAATGGGTTGTGGAATGTACCTTGTACTTGAGCCTTGCTTCTTGATTCATCTAGTATTGTTTCAATTAATCATATTCCAGTTCGGAGTTTTTTTTATGGCACTTCATAGTGCTCTTCTGCCTAAGGAATCATATGCTTGTTAAACCACAAGTAAATGGTATATCGATGTTGAACTCTCAAACTTTGATATTCTATAGCCACTTTGGTAGTCACCTATGGTCTCTGCAGTGTATGCTATGTATGATTTTATTAGGATCTTGTACGCTGTATTTTTAAGTATTCTTGTGAATAGGTATCAGTATGCTTGTTTTCCAGGATTCTGATATTTTTTTTCTTCCCATATTGTGTACAGTACTTTATGTACTCTTTTCATAACTTGCTTCTTCGTGCTATTATTATGCCTATCGGAATCATGTCTTCTCCCGGCGCTTTTCTCTTCTTCAAACTAGTTACTGCTTTTGCGATCTCTTCGTAAGAGGGAGATTTAACCTCTGTTTCTGGTTTCTCACACGTTCTCTCTTCTTGGTCCTCTGCCATTGATGTATTTAGCAAGTTCGTGAAATACTCTTTCCATCTATTGGTTATATTGATTTTGTCACGGTTTTGTCTAATATACATAGATTAACTTATAAAACAAAGAAAATTTGTAAAATTGCGAACAGAAGATATGATAGAACACGTTTTCTTTTGTTGCAGATATCAGACTGGAGGTTTCCCTACAAAAAATCCTCGCATCCTGTCTGTGTTCACTACGGCCGCAACAAAGCAGTGGCGACTTTGAGGCACTGTGAGGAGGGTGCTCTGCCTTCGGCAGCTAGATACGAATACTTGGAAGCAGCTGGATGTCGCTGTCAAGCTTGTTCTTCGTCGGACACGAGCTGCGAGGGGCTGAGGTACAGACCGCACCGCTCCCACCCTGACCTACTAGGGTTCGGGCCCCAATAATGCCAACAACTGACTATATTTCTGAGTTCTTTGTCAATTTGGCAGTTGATTCGTCGTGCGGCTCGGCAAACTCTCCTTATGCAAATTCAGAAAATTACTTTCCCGTGAAATTACATCCATTGTAATGGCCATAGCGACACGCACCTTTGATTGCGATATCATAGTGGGCCGCGGCGTGCACTCGTTTTGCCGTGAGGTCATCCGCGGCCTACTGCACGAACGAATCAACCGTCCGCCACCGTGAATTCTAAAGCTGTTATTGTGTTACGTACGAATAAATAAATGCTCTACATCAAATTTATTTTTAAATGATAATAAATTACTTTTGAAGTTCGTTTTGTTATTGCGCGTTTGAACTGCTCCAATTCCCCATAGCGGCGGCAAGTAGCTAATTACTCGCTCCTGTGGAGGGTGTTGGTCGAAACAATTAAAGTTTTCAGACCTTGCGGCCCGTGCTAATCAGTATTATTAGTACTTGCCCTATTTGCTACCACCCACAAGAACCGGTGCGAGGGCGTTTCAAGATAGTGTGCTCAAGCTGGGAGGTTTCGGTCCCTAATCTAACTTTTTGCTGTTTCCACCCTTATTAGTGTCAGCCAGAGAAATATTTGTTAATAGGGAAAAGTACTGTTGTACATAACATCTTAAAAAATGTGAGTGCACTCTTAGAAAGCTTCTGAAGCAAATGGAAACTGCTATTTGCACCGAGTACATAGTAATATAGTAATTAGCTACTCAAAATATCACATTGGCTGACAATGTGTGATGTTTTAATTTTTAAGCCAGTCTACACTTAGCTGGTTTAAGGAGAAGTGCTAGTTTTATTGTTAACGTAAGCGGAAGATATGCTAAAGGTAAGTGATTCTTGAAGTAAATATTTAAAATAGAAGAAAGCTTTCCCTATGACTTAATAAATTGGATCTGTTAAAAATTAATGCTACTACGAGACGGGGTGAGACAACAAATTTGCACACGAGAAATTAGTCTCACGTCGCGAAATTAATTTTTCCTCTCGTCTTGGCTTTATGTTTAAGAACTATGTAATCGATGTAAAAGATTCTCAAGCATAAGCATGTGTTTACAAACAAATTTCAGGATTAATAAATTTCTGCTGCCTTGACCCAGTCACATTTATTATTTATGCAATACTATAGTACGATGAGAATGCAAACAGCATTAATACAAATTACAATGAAGAGAATATAGCGAATCGTTTGGGAATTAAATGCGGATTGTATTTGTTGTGCAAAAATAAGAAAAGGCGAGGTTTATATTTTTGTTTGGTTGAGTCCGTAATGACAGCGCGGGGTAAATCAGTTCAGTTTGAACACTTGGCCAGCAATTATCAAGAAGAGAAGTAGTTTTGTGAAATGAGCGTTACGTTGGTTTGGCTAAGACTAAGGGTTTTTGTGTTTGTGATATGAGCATACCGTTTATAAATATAGCCTCACCGTTGTAAGGTATTTCCCCTGTATTTTAAAACCAAATAGGTATTTAATTATATTTTGTCTAAATATATCTTAATTGTATTAATATACTATAATGGTTTTATGCCTGAGGCTCTACTCTGCTTGCAGTACAGTTTAGAAAACAAGTCAATAAGCACAGAGTTGAGGTGTTTTATGTAGCTGCAATACTAAGCTTAAATTTCATTTAAACGCATTGGAAAAGAGATGCTAGTATTAATAAATGAATTGAGTAAGGAACGCAAATAACAATGCTTGTTTTTCACAGGATTGAAGTCGAAGTTCAAATTAATTAAATATTAGGTTTGTGCAGAATGAATAGCCATACCAAAAGAAATGAATAATCACAAAAAAGTTTGTTATGTGCGGGTCAATGAAGCGTAGATTTCAATATAGCTAAGTACGTCAAGTTGTGAACAATCTAAAAAGGTATAAGATGCCAAAAAAATAATAATGTTGCAACGAGCAATTAAGAAGGCAGGCATAAAGACATAAAATAGCAATTGTGAGAATCAGACAAGACAGGATAACGCAAGGGAAAAGTAGATAGCAAGACAAAAGAAAAAGCGAGTGAAAAGAAGACAGATGGACATCGAAAGCATTTATGAAGGAAGTGAACTCTTTCAAAGGCTCAGTGCAATTACGCGAGTGAACAGAGCAAAGCAAATAATAAAACGTGTAGTGGCGCAAAGAGACATTTTGACAATTAAAAATGCAGACAATATTTTAGATATAACAAAGATTTAAATTTAATAATTTGTAAGTAAATTTATTTCAAAATGTATTTGATTTGAACTTGGCTGATTTCCGTTTGTATAGAATTAGATTAATATTTGTTTATAGCGGACTTCAAAAGATAACAATTGAATACATTTTAAGATTGACATGTAGATTTGTGCTCCATATTTAATTGAAGTTTTTAAATAATTAATAATAACTTTTAACCACAATAATTATATCATTGTGTTAAGCAAGTGGTCTAGTTCATATGTGAATGTTTGTGGCGATTTCCGCAACAATAAATAATTTTACCAAGAACATCTCCGAGGAAACGTTAGCCACCCACATCAGGACTACGAAGAAGGATTCCAGCCGAAAAGAGGGTCCAGAGCCAGGCCATTCTACTGCGACGCGTCAGGCAGGAGTGCAGGATAGCGACCAGCAGCACAGGCACCGGGGGAAACCGTTCCAGACGACGATACGAGCTGGGGCCCCCTTTCCGAAGATTGAAGCTAACACGAAATCTTAAGGTACTGTCTAACCCTAAAAATATCAGTGTGAGCATCCAGAAATGTGTGTGCATGCGAGACAATGCCGTACTGAACAAGATTCAAGCATCTTTAAGCCTCCAGTGAAAGTGCTTTTTAAATTATTAACCAGCGTCCAGTTGTGAGGTTAGGTGGAGATTAAACAATTGCAAAAATTCAATCGGGGTCCCTTCTGACGTCATAAGACAAATGAAACAAATGAGAATAATAACAGCCAAAGCGCTAGGATTTAAATAAACACTTCTTTGAATGTTCACAAATTTGATTTTTTAAGTCAACAACGCTTGCAGCACAATACGAACCATTTTTGTAATTTTGACAGCAGTGCATACATTTGCGACTGCGTATTTGAAACTAATTCGGGTGGCCAGCGGCGCACCAATTTAGGTAAAAATTTACAAATTATTAGGAATTCACCCCTTTGAATAGAGTTGATTGTCTACCGAGCTAGCGTTATGAGAATAAAATTGCAGATAAATAAAATACGAAAAAGGGCATAATACTATTTATTTTGGTCAAGTAAAAATAATAATACAAATTAGCAAGATTATTTTAATCAGATTAAATTTATTAAATCTGGGGCCGAGCCTTAGGCTACCAGACGGGTCGCAGGTGGTGGATAGCGAACGTCCCATAGATTTATGGGATAGCTGAGAATAAAAGGAGACCGAAATAAGCAGTCCCGAACCATAGGCGACAGTGGTATCAGGATGTGGGGAGGTGATATGTGGCAGGATCATCTTTATAAAATCTTACAAATATCCTATGACATTGCTGTGAGAAGGCGAACAAATGCCGCCTAAAAATAAGCATTGCCCCTTGCTGCCTTGCAAGGTAGGATGTTGGATCATCTAAGGCTACGAGAAGGACACTCGAACGTTAAACCAGGGGAAGATGAAACTCCATAGTTGGGGACAACAATCATCTAGGGGAGGAAAACCCCAAAATCAAACTACCTGGTCCTCCAGGTTGGGGGTTGAGGCGTCGGACCTGCACTTCGAGACTCGTAAAAATAACCTCGGAAGTCGGACGGTCATAACAGGAAACGAACCCAGCTACGAAAAGGACTTTGAATATTGGAACGTGGAATGTTCAGGGCATATCAAACAAAATGAAAGAGATAATAACAGAAATCAAAGAACTAAACATAGATCTCGTATGTGTTACGAAAACAAAAAAGATAGATGAATATCCTCATTATTGGTCAGGTGTTCAGAAATCGGAAAGAGCAAGAGCAGGAGTATCAATACTTATAAAGAATGCACATAGTAAGCAGATTAAAGAGGTACAATATATATCGGAAAGATGCTTAAAAGTAACAGTAATAATATATGGGATAGATATAGTTGTGATATCTGCCTACGTTCCAACAGATGACTCTGTAAATAATGTAAAGGAAGACTTCTATTTGACGATTACCAACGAGCTAGATGCAATAAATAATAGGCAACAGCTTATACTTGCGGAAGATCTTAATGCAAGAGTAAGTTCGCGGCAAAAAGATGATGTGGTGGGGCAGTTTGGTGAGATAACTATCAATGATAGCGGTGAAAGAACGATCAACATGTGTAAACAGTATGAACTAAAAATATGGAATACATTCTTTAATCACAAAGATATTCATGGATATACATGGAAAAGACCATCTCTAAATCAACAATGTATTATTGATTACATCATACTGAAACTAAAGTCTATGACGCAAGAGTCAAACGAGGAGCAAATTGTGGGTCAGATCATCATCTGCTTACAGCGAAGATAGTATGTCCATTCTGGAAACAAACGCAACCCGTAAACACCCACACTGAACAAAACTCCCAAAGTATAGAGCAACATACCATTTATAATCTACACCTAATCCATCAAGAGAGTATCAGAAACCTATATCAAAGGAGACTCCAGTTACTACTTAGCCGTATGGAGTACACAGACGACATAGAGATAGAATACACAAACATTATAAAATCTATAAAACAAGCGGCAAAAGAGGCACTAGGAGAGAAAAACAACTAATGACGAAATCAAGAATGGTGGACAAGCACGGTAGAAGAAGCAATCAAAATAAAAAAACAAGCATATAACAACTGGCTAAGTCAAAGAACGCAAGAACGATGGGATGAATATAAAACACTAAATAGACAGACTAAGCGATTAATAACAGAAGCAAAGAATAGGACATGGGAAAGAAAATGCCAAGAAATAGATGCATATCTGGGAGGATCTCAATCTACAGAAGTGTGGAGATGCTTAAAACGATGAAGACAAACTATAAAGGAACTACTAATAATAATATCAAATTAGATTTATTAGCAACCCACTATAAATCCCTACTAACTGAACATCGTATCGAAGTTGACCAAAACGAAAATCCACCTACAACAACAAATAACATGATCACAATTACTGTAGGAGAAACAAAAGAAGCACTAAAGACTATGAAAAAAAGAAGATCCTCAGGCCCGAATGGAGTAACTCCCGAGCTGGTTAAATATGGCGGTGAAGCATTAATTGACCGCATACGTTATGAATATACTTATCGAATGCTATAAACTGCCTAACGAGTGGAAAACATCGTATATATTATGTGTATAAAAAAGGCAGCAGAAAAGATCCGAACAATTATAGAGGATTAAGTGTTAATAGTACAGTATGTCGACTTTTCTCAAAAATAATCAATAATAAACTTAAAATGGCAGCACTCCCCAAAATAAGTGAAGACCAGAGCGGTTTCGTACCAGGGCGATCTTGGGTAGATAATTTATTCATTCTACAGCAAGTGATGGAAAAAAGAACAGCACAGGGCGAAGAAACTCATTTAGCATTCATTGACTTGCAAAAAGCTTACGATTCCATACCATGAAATAAGTTATGGCAAGCTTTAGATGACATGGAGATTGAACCACAACTGGTAAATATAATTAAACTGATGTATATGGATAATAAAGCATATGTCAAAAATGGCGGAAAATTATCCAAAGCGATACAACCTTTCAAAGGACTCAGACAAGGCTGCAGTTTGTCCCCCTTTCTATTCAACATTTACCTAGAAAAATCTTTAAAGGATTGGAGAAGAAGTGTTCATAGAATGGGTATCCCTATTGGTCTTAACTTTGCAGATGACCAAGTCGTACTAGTACAAGACTCATATGACTTAGAATTTATGCTTCTCAAACTGCATCAAACATAATATGAAAAATGGAATTTAAACATCAATTTTGTTAAAACTGAATTCGGAAGCCAGATTTCTAGTACTCTTGGATAATGACATAACTATAAAACAGGTAGACCAATTTAAATACTTAGGAGCCAATATTACAAAAGAAGGATTAGGCACAATAGCAATAAAAAACAGAATAGAACAAAGTAAAAAAGTTGTTGGCTGCTTAAGCTCAATCTGGTGGGACAAACATATATCTCAAAACGTGAAAAAGCATATTAGTAAAAGTCTTGTTGAATCAGTGTTATGTTATGGATGCGAAGTATGGACGATTAATGCTGCAACTAGAAGAAAAATTAATACCGTCGAAATGGACTACCTACGACGCAGCTCCAGACTGTCGAAGTTAGACAGAATTACAAATGAAGAAATTAGGAGGAGAATGAAGGCACAATGGACAGAATAGAAAGAAGAGGCTTAAAATGGTTCGGACACCTAATCCGAATGGAGGACGATATATGGCCTAGTAGAGTATTTAGATGGATGCCTCCGGGAAGGAGAAAAAGAGGACGACCCAGAAGATCATGGAATGAAGGGATAAGAAAATCTATGGAAACTCGTGGTCTAGAAGAGGACGATGCTCATGACAGAATGCGATGGCATTTGAATACAGGAAGGCAGCATGCAGGTGTATAAACCTGATTTATATATGTATTAAATTTAAAAAAAACATATCAATTAAATAGCAAACTCAAAGTGAAGCTTTCAAAGCAATCCATCTCAATACATCTGATTCTTATACTATGCAAAGAAACACTACCTCTTTTGAAAATTGTCTTTTTGAGTTACCTTTGTATTCTAGTAAAACTTATAACAACTTTGACATTTTTTAATTACACAATTCTGACATTTGTCATTATGTCATGATAAATGCCCCTGTTGTAACCTCGACTAACTAGCTCGGAACAATAGAACTCCTTTCTCTTAGCTGAATGGGGTTGTTATTATTAACTAGTTTCTTTTAACTTTCAATTATAATTATACCGCTACTTAAGCAGTAGAATATGATTTCTATTTATGAATTACAAATCAATTCAGGTACGTTTTCAATCTTCCTTTTAACCTGTGATAAGTTATACTTTGATAGTAGTTTGATCTGATATGCAATAAATTATCTAAACATCAAATTATAATCCCTTGATCATGAACAAAAATTATAAGTCGATCTTTTGTTGGCCCCGAATCAAACTTGATTACTAATGATCTTAGATGATAAATCCCCTGTCAAAGCTTTCAAAGAAATGGCAAAAGTGCGTCTTACGGCATCAAAGTAGAAATGGGTGCGTGAGTGTTTATTCACTCACGTCACGCACGTTTCACGCTTGCTTTAAACACTCACGGTGTGACTCTCCACTCACGATGTGGCCCGCAGCTTTTATTTGAAAATTAAAATTCAGATAGAACAGGGTGTTCTAATTTGAAACCAATAAACAACCCCAACAGAACGAAAAACTGTAAAATAAAATATGTTTTGCACGTGAAATAATTTACGTGATATGTTGTAATCAGAATAGTAGACATAAAAAGATATAAATGAAAATTGACTACAATAGCTTACAACAAGGGATAAATACTGATCTCTCGCAAAAAGATTGCTTGCAACCGTCTTCAAAGACATTACTTTTAATACCAAACGTTGTTATTGAAATTGGCGTTTTCCTTACTGATACGAGTACAAACAGATATAGTATATTGCTAGGCAACACCTTTAATTCCTACGTTTAAAAGTACTTTTACGTTCGAAGAACTAAAAGTAAGTTGTACTTGACTGCCTATAGAAGCAGACACGCGATTGACTGTAGACCCAACATTCACAACACAACACAGGTGCGAAGCTCCGTCCCTGCATGCTGCCGTACGGAAGTACAATAACCTCCCGCTCCAGCTCTAGATCTTCAACATGGGCGGGTGGGTCACCCTGCAGTTAATTATTCGTTACTAAATATTTAACGTGAAATTAACGTGAAACGTGAATCACGCCTTAGAAATTTTCACTTACGTTCACAGCGCGATTTTCAAATATTGCTCACTTTCACGACGGGACCCGCCGTGGCACAGGGTGACGCGCCCATCCCTAATCAGAAGAAAATTGAAAACTAAAAAAAATTTTTAATATAGAAACAAGAATTTTATACTTGGAAATAAAACAACAGACGCGTTTAAAACGCCATATGTCTTTAAAAGCAAAAGATCTAGAAGTCTTCTACCTCTATATGGATTTTTGACTGCTTTTAACATTAAATGATCTTTACCATTGTAAATTAATATCCAACATCGTAGGCTGAAAGTTTCATCAATATCGTTTCACAAGGTGTTCGCTGATAAAAAAAATAGTTTGTACGAGGAATATCTAGAAATATGTGTTTCTGCTTGAACTGCTGAATGAAGATGTCTTTTGTGATTCCCAGATGGCCGGTCCTGGTCAGCTTGGATCTTTTCATCGATTTTGCGTCGTAAGTTGGATTAATCAAATTGTTCTTTGGAATTATTACAAAACCAAATGCAATGCGTCCAAACTGGACCCAAATGTACGGATTCTTCAACTTTCGAAAATTAGTAATAGTTTCTCTAGGATAGGGTGAAGAAAGGGTTAGGGGGAGTAAAGGTACGTTGATGCATTTCTTTTGGGAGTTGAAAGAATAACTTAGAAAATAAAAAACATATTACATCTGATGATTTATTATTTAATTTTCATATCTTGATTAAATAGTTACTATAATTTAACAATACGAATTGCTATACAACATTTAAAAAAAGTAATATTCCAATCAATGTGCCCCAGGTACGGGGTACATTAATGCAAGCACGTGTTAACTAAATTAGTCATCAAACATATTCACGTTTTCCTTGTATAAATCCTACAAAAAACTGTTTTTGGACATACAATAACTCCTCTCTGAGTTCAAAGGTGAGAAGTAGTGCTGTTCTGTTGGTACCCTTGGTAAAGGTTAGCATCGGCAGGTGCAGAATAATATCCGCTATGTGCACCGATACCCCATCTTTTGCATCTGGAAAGACAAAGATTCCGGACTGTTTCTTTTTCAGATAGGAAACTTGGTAATGACTTCATCATGTTTAAAAATAGTTATATCAACACAGTGTTTAACATTCTTTTTTTTTTGCTTACTTAACTAGCACAAAATCCCCGTTGTTTAAATTTTCAGGCCTTTGCTGAATAGGCATCATCATCTCATTGCCAGAACTATTACCTACGGGTGGGCAAAAGCGGAGTCTGGTGATAAATCCTTCGTTTCAAAACCTCTAGAACAACTTGTGGAATCATTCTCTATTTCAGACAATTTCATTTTCTTTCTTTTTTTGCTTGATTACAGCATTACAGCTTTCTGGCTGTTGTAAGTTTTTTAGTGCGTTACCTCTGTTTTTCACAAATCTTTTTTGTTCTTTTCTACAGTGTGTCCCTGGATAGGTGAAACGACTCTTGTGAAAGGTAAAAAATTTTGGATTTAAATTTTCATTTTTTGGGATTCAGCCCTGCTTGGTTAAAGGGGAATTTCTAACATAATTTCAGTTTTGAAATATTAAGGATGCCTTGGAAATTTTCAAAAAACCTATTTTTCTTTAAGGTAAAGTACCCTCTATGTGCCAAATACAACAAAAAGTTATGAATAGAAGTTGTATAGAATTAACATCTAGGCTCTTATACGAAATTTCAAAATCCTCAGCGAACTTTGATCTCTCTTTGATCTTTCTTTTTGTTTATTTCCCAAATCAAAGAATTTTATTTTTAACAATTTTTTTTATTATGAAATAAACTTTGTTAAAAGTAGTTAGTTTTCCAATAAAAATCTTTGTTAAAAGTAAAATTCTTTGCTTTAGTACTTAAACATGAACAGAAATTGTGAGATCAAAGTTGGCTGAGGATTTTGAAATTTGATATAGGGGCCGAGATATTGATTCTAAACAACTTTTATCAATAACTTTTTGTCGTATTTGCCACATAAAAGGTACTTTACCTTACGGAAAAATAGATTTTTTGAACATTTCCAAGGCATACTTGATTTCTCAAAACTGGAATTATGTTGGAAATTCGCCTTTAACCAAGCAGGGCTGAACCCCAAAAAATAAAAATTTAAATCGAGAATTTTTTATCTTTTATAAGAGTCGTTTCACCTATCCGGGGACACACTGTATATACCAATTCTTTCAGTGCTTTTTCTCTCGTTTGTTAGTGTAGATTCTCGATTACCCACTTTCTTTTGCTTTTCTTTTCAGATATATCTTCATAGTTTTTGCAATGGTCTAAAGCAGGGGTGGCGAACCAATGGCACGCGGCAAAACAATTTGGGCATGGCCTTAATTAAAGAATTTAGGTACCTCGTCGAAACAATTTATTTTTTCGTCTACATTTGAGGTCATAGTAACAAAGTTTATTGTGAACAAGGCTACCGGTGCCGGAACGGCACCAGACTGCGCGACAGAGATAGGTAGATTTCGCACGAATTTCTGACCGAACGAATGGGAGTGAGCTACGGAGTGAGATAGCGCGGGCGACGCGGAAGGATAGCGAGAGGGGCGCTGTTAAGCTTAGTTTGTAGTTTGCATGCAGTATTTGAAATAACTAGTTGGATTTTACTTTAAGCATTTATTTTGTAAGTTCTCCCCTGGATCGTTAGGCAGCCCTATTTACATGTATTTTTAAATATTGAATAAATTTTCCCCTGCGTAGCTAGGCAACCCTATTTTCATTTTGTGATAACATTTTTCAGCAAATTACAGCTATGTTGCTATCAATTTAGACCACTCTGCATTCCAATAGTTTTTCTGGTGGTCTTTTTCCAATTTTTGGGATATTTTGATAACCTGAGTTGAATTGCGTGTGGTAGTATTTTTCGACCTTTTCCATCCCAGCCTTCGTTTAATAAGTTGATTGCCCCTCGGCTTCGTGCTTCACCAGCTTAATTATAGCTTGGTTCATCTGTGAGGGAGAAATTGGAAGCTACGAAAGCCCACTGAACGTTAGGATAGTTGTTTATGGTGGCAATCCTTACGTTCACTACCCTCTTGCGGAATTTTCAGGCCCACTTTCGTTGTTTGCACGGCACTCCAGGCTGTCCGCCACCTCCAGGCTAGTCTTTTTCAGCTCCCGCCTTTTAGTTCGGTTATGTACCTAGGAATATGTATTTTTAGCCTATTTCTACCTAGCATTATTTGATGGCACGTCATGGCCTCATTAACAATTTCTTTAGAAAAAATGGCACGTAGATCAATAAAGGTTCGCCACCCCTGGTCTGAATGATTCAGGTGTTATGGTGATGGCCTTCGAAGAAGGTGCACAACGCTGCATAATGCTTTCGGCTTCTATATCTATTGGTGACGGTATTGAGTGCATCGGAGTCGGAGTACGATTCTCACTCTGACATTGCTGGTGGAAGATTGAGCTTGAAGATCTCAATCTGAGGTAGCATCTTGGGACTGTTCGTTAATGTAGATGTCGCAATGTGCAAAATCGTTATCTGTATGTATTATGTATTATCGGTAACCTCATTTTTACCTTGTGGTGTAGAGGCTGGTGCTTTATGGGCTTGCATCTGGCAGTACAATGCTTAACTTGCCCTTGATTCGGGATACAAAGTTGGAGCGCTGCTTTTGTGCTTGAGCAGCAACCAATGTGTGTCATGGTGAAGTGTTGAACTTGTTACTCTAACTCTTAAATTTGTGGTTCTGAGTAGGGCACAATTAATTTGGTGCCAACTGTGAATGGTCTCACCGAGCCTGATTCCAATCGCCAAGGCTGCTGAAAATTTCTTGCCTTCGCGAGATTTGAACCAAGGAATCGTTATTAGAGAAAGCTAATTTATTTAAAAGGTCAGATACCAGGCTTGGTAAAGGTAGTTGTAATAATATTTTTACCAGTAAATGACTGAAAGTACGCCATTTTAGCCAGTGCTAGAATTTCACATATTGATAAAGCCATGATTTATGTGCCAGTCGTTAAACGTTATCTTGAACTTTGACCAAAATGGACCAAAAACTGCCACATTCAAAGGCTGGAATTTGTGGGGTGTGTGAGAAGGAAAGTCAAGTACACTATTCCATTTTCGCGTGAATAATTGATTGCCTCTATCGAAATATGGGATTCGTGGCTGACACCAACTAGTAATATGGGATTTTCTTTTGCGCTGCTCATACGTTTTTGTATATGTTTTAACACCTCCAAAAAGAGGTCACAACCGGTTCTCGAAGCTAAGCCGAAACTTCCATCTGGTGCCCCTGACAGATTGTTGTTAAACAGTACTCCGTTTATGCTGATGCCGTCTTGCGTGTCATGGAAAGCTTTCCTGAAGTTCTTCAGTTGAAAGTCAGAATAAATGATATCCGTGTTTACTCGTCATCGTATCCCGGCTTCTTCTGACTTCCGCTCCTAACGTTTGCTTTCTGCTGTCGGTGGAAGTTGGCTATAAAGCCATCTGGATCAGAATCAGGCCATGCATTTTACTTCACTTGTTAGTGTATTCGTTGAGTGGTTCCTCTTTAGCTGCGGTAAACACTTGTGAGCAATATTTGGAAAAAAATTATCTGTGCTCTTCAATATTTGCTTCAATATTTTTTTCATTCTACTCTGCGTTGTAAAGCGGATGCTTTTTAATTATATTTGTCAGCAGCCTTTCTTATTGGCAGTCCTACTTCGAGCACATAATATGTTAGTGCAAAACTTATGGCCCTCATGGTATTTTTCTTGAACGATCGAACCAATTTCACTAAAAGAAGAAAAAACTTTGTTTAGAATATACCACATGGGGCACATTGATATGTGTCAAAGTATCCCATACTATGTTGTATGAATCCGCCTCACACCGCCATCCTTAAAAATTCTGCCATCGGAGACGAAACAAAGTCAGATCAAAATTTAACTTCTCAGATGTTTGCGATTCGAAGTCATGTTTGGTGTATCAATGTGCTTCCAGTATCGTGCCCCTAATCCCCCTACTTGAAAGCGAGATAAGAAACGAAGGACCTTCTATTTAGGGCATCCAAAAGCAATTTACTTCCAAATACTATTAAGAGGAGGGTGCAGTAATTCAACAAATCAAGGAAACCAAATCTGCAGTATATTACGGGCCATTTCTTGGAATAAAACTGGTTACAAAGCGTCGCCAAAAGGAGCTACAAAAAGTAAATTTAGGACTTAAAATTAAAAATGTCCAAAACTGGTAACCGGAAAGTAGCACTACAGTGAAGTTGGGTGCTCAAAGTTCTCCAAAAGAGAATGCATGCCATTTGCGAGTACAAAAAATGACCACAAACTGAATAGAAAGGCCGGTATACAACATAACGTTTAACGTGGGTAAATGTTAAATCCAAAAACCACAGAAAACCCCAACGAAGGTTGAATTTGCCGGATGTGCTATAAAGCTGGATAAAAATTATTTTAAGGCTGTTACACAACCTCTTTTGGTAAAAGATTGGAAATTTCGGGAAAATGAACAGTAAAAATGGAATACTGAAATTGACTTTGGCACAAGAAACTAAAATAATAAATCCCAGAAAACTATTTAGAGAAAATGCAAGAGTACCAGGATTATGGCAATGACACACAAGAGTACCTACAGAGCAGAGCTGAGTATGATTCGAATTCCTCGGCATTCGAATCCGGGATTCGATTTCATCTTGAAGATTTGGAAGAGGTATTCGAATACTTTAGCATAGAAGGATTCGCGATCCGGATTCGTAAAGCAAATTAAAAAGAAATCATTCTTTAAATTCGATTTTCAAAATTATTCTAATGCACAAGGATTTTCGCTGATTAGAATCTTTTTTACTTCCCTCACCTAAGACGAAGGAAGTATTGTAATCGTGAAAAAATCATCTTCCGAGATTTATTCAGATCTTTGCGGTTCAGCGTCCTTAGATGACGACAGACATGTTTTCTCAATTTCGTATGTCTGTCTGTCCGTCTGTCTGACTGTCTGGCTGTCTGTCCGTCTGTCTATGTCTCTATGTGTCTGTCTGTTAATGTATTGGCGCTATAGCTCAAAAACTACTTACGGTAGGACGATATTTGGCATGTGGGTTAGATGTGTAACTGGCACGAAACCGAATATTCTTTCGGTAAAATATATGCAGGGTGAGCACATTAAAAACAAAAAAGTCTCTCAATTTTTGCTTTAACTTAAGAACTATTAGCTAAATAAAACTAATATTTTGTATTTGTCTCAGGTTTCTGCCTTTCATGAAAATATGCATGTTTTGGACGCAATATATACAGGGTGAACATCTTAAGAAATTATAAATTATGTCTATTTGTGCTTTATCCCAAATTTATTAGAGATAAATAACATTTTGCATATAGATTAAACTTTTATCCTTGACGAAAAATGAAATTATTTGATCCACTAGGTAGAGGATAAACAACATATACCGAGTATTTTTTTATATTCTTTACATTTTAGTTTTAAAACTTCCATTTGCGAGAAAAGCATTGTACAGATTTGTGCTGCCTTTATTTTTTGCGCTGGTGTGATGCATTGTTTAATTTATGTTGTTAAAGAAGTAGTGTAATGCGGTTTTTATTTGGCCTCTATCCTGCGTTACTATGATTTTTAATTATCGTTTGTTTGCTAGCGAACCCAGTCGTCAATGCACAAGACCCATTTCTTACTTTAGTGTGAGTATGGGTATGTCAATTCAACTTTGCTTTGAGCCTGTCTGGATTATACCTATACTCCTGAAAATAGACATTTCCGCGCAATCCGCCAAACTCACTTTAATGCGCCTCGGCTTAAGCGCAACCACTACCCACTTAACGAGGCAAGACGTGTCTTTATCCATTATCCCTTTTAATGCGGTGCGACTCACGCTCAGCTCCTACCCGCTTGATGGCGTAAGTTTTGCCACTAACAATTTTGATGACGCATACGACGCCGCTTTCAGTGATAATGCAATATTTTGCAATCGCTCCAAACGTGATAGCTGCTAACCCTGTATCACGGACTTGCTCAAATACATTGCTTTTATATACACTAGCTGGTTTTCACAATCGTTGCTTGCAAAAACCCAGATCGGACTCCTTGAATGGTGTTACTGCAGTCGCCTTCTGCGATGAATTATTAAGACCTTGGTGTTGCTTTCCAAGGTGTCACTGCGCTCTTGAAACTGTATATACGCTCCAATAAAACAAGCGCTCACTGCTATTTTAAGCACGCCACCGCCACATTCACAATTTTATTTCAAGGCTTCACGCGTCGGCTGTAGTTCGAGGCTTCCGCTCAATGCCGCAACCTGCACGCGAATGACCACTTTCCGCTCTCAAACACTGTCAACGTGCTCTTCCAGTTTGTTTTGTTAAGCGCGCCAAACAATTAAATTCTTAACCTAATTGTTGCAACATATAAAGTTACAGTTCAGCTTTACTCTAGCGTGTTTAATTATTAATTAGCAAAGGGGTCACGGATCAGGACCGTTGCAATAGAGAGGGCAAGAGTGGACGGCAATATCTTTCCCATGAACCTCGAATTGTTGGTTAAAATAAAATATGTTTTATCTGATTATTATTAGAATTATATTTTTGTAACTGTGTTCAGATTTTAGCCTCCAACAATAAAGTAGAATTTATTCAACTATTTTATTAAATTACTTACATAATTAAGCACTAATCTAATTACCATAATAATAAAATAAAAGTAATATCTATAACCGTGTAGTGTAACTTGAGGATTGAGATTCGTAGTCCTAAAACTGGATTCGAATCCTTTGATTTGAATAATTTTTGTATACAAAAAGTAGTCGAACTTAGTATCTGTTATTCGAATCGAATCATTTTTGAAGGGTTGTTCCAGCTCTGCTGCTTCAATGGTTGGGATAACCCCCATCATATAAACCTTAAAAACCACTGACCCAAATTTGGGTAGAAAGAAAATAAACCTAAGGGAACAACCTCAAAGATGTTGCCTCAAGCGTCATCAATGCCATTTTTAAAGAAACGAGTGCATCCGAATAGCGACTTTCTCCACAGAGCCCAACCAACCACCTGAAAGAAAATTAATACAACCTTTGAAAAAAACCTGAAAAGAAACATTGTAGGAAAACGTCACCTCAGGGTTATCTTAAACAAGTCAGCATCGAAATATATTTGCTGAAAAATATAATCTAGGAAAAAAGGATCATCGGTGACAGAATCGTAGAATAATTACCTTCAGGAAAGATGTGTGTTTGTTCGAGAAACATTTCGAAATGTTTTTGCATCTGCTTAGATTACTGAATAGAGTTTGCGTTGAGAATAAAGACAAACATGCGGACATTTATACAAGGAAAGCGATAAATAGGATACAAGAACACAATTACAGTTTATGCTGCCTACATTACGCAAAGCAAAAACAACTCGAAAAAATATCGTAGAGAAAGAGTAGCATTGACCTGGACTGATGGATATGTCTATTTGATCCATAACATCTTGGACATTGTTCTAAAAGTTCTCGACTTAAGAAAATGTAAAGAAAACAACTGTCGAAGAATTAAATTGAATTTTATAGTATATTACACAACAAGTTTAGAAAAGTAAAGTCCTACTAAACGATGAGTACGAGCGAGCGAAGCGAGCGAGTAATTTAAAAAGCTATATAAGTTTAGTAAAACTACTTTTCTATTTTTTCGCGTTTTGTATTAGTATTTATAAACAAACATTTATATGAAAGCATTATACTACATGTCCATTAATAAAGGCGACTGTGAAAATTCAAACGTATGAATAATATGTTGATGGCACTGTAAGTCTATGTCAAATTCGAGGTTAGCAGGTTAGGTTAGTTTTGCACAGACTGACGCAAAACATAACCTGCTAACCTCGAATTTGACAGTGATATTACTATATAGTAAAGTGACATTTCTATGCACCAAAGTGCCACTTTATTAATCGATTTTGAATTTAGTAAAATAGCACATTATTATACAAAATGCGAAAACATATTTTATTAGTGGTGGAAATAAAATTTTTGTAGAAAAATACATTTAGAGTTGGTTTACAATTTAAATATCTTTCAGACGTTGTAATAATCACCAGGTTATTTAAAATTTAGAGTGTATATAATTCCCAATCCAGTATAAAATAACGACTAATAAAAATATGTTTTGATAGCTATTCAAATCCCACATGTTATATTTAAACAATACCGCACGCCGTGCGACAAGTCTATAATTAAAATTGACGCGATTAATTTAATTTTCCCAAGCAACAGCTAATTACCATAGTTTATTAATCATTTAATAATCGCATTTACCTTTATTACTTAATTACGACGCAAATTGGCCCCGTGAGGGTGGCCCTCCTTCTTTAAAAACGGTTTCGTCGCAGCCGTTTCATAAAAAACAACCAAGAGGTTCCCTGTGCTCTGGAACTTAAATGGCGAAGTTTCCGTGTTTATTTAGGTTAGTGGTGGGTTTAAAACGAATTTGCAATCATTCGATGATTGGAGCATTACCCAGAGATTGATTTATCGCGCCAAACGCTGCGAAATAACGCGATTTCTCGAGTTAATAACGGCGCGATACTTTTACAACTCGCCCCCAGATTTGAGAATGCCTCTAAATATATTTTCGGGAAATGCGAACTGGCATATTGAAGAGATGTTAATGTCTTTGTGTGCGTAGAAACAATGGCTACTTTTAATTTCGGAAAAGCGTTGCAGCACCTTGGCGATTTTGAAATTAGCGGAAGTGCTAGAAACAAAGCTTTTGTCGGACCGATCGTATTGAAAAACACGTACATAAAATGTTGCAGATTGTTGTGCATTTTAAAATTTGAATACAAACAGCGTTAAATTGTTCCCTTCAAAAGTAATCTTTAAATAACTCTTCTAATTAAAAATCAAGTTCTTCATGTAAAAAATCAGTAACCAGGATCATTGAAAGCGTTACTCCGCTCTCGGCCTACTTAGTTACAATAACTGTGAGTGAATTGAGTGAGTGCACACGTCTTGCAGAGCTCCGTAATTTTCTCAACTTTTGAAAAGTATTTTATTAAGTTTTTCCTGATTAATTTCGTTGAGCGGTCCGAATAAGCTCTATTATTATGCCATTGATGAAAAATTGCACTTTCTGCGATAAACCATTAAACTACGATAAAGATACTGTGTGTGTGTGCGATAAATGCCGTTCGCCATGGCATTCGTCTTGCTCCGGATTAGGGATGGGCGCGTGACGTGAAAACAGTCGTGTCACGTCGTGTCACGGCGTGTCACGTCGTGAACGTGACTAATATTTGAAAATCGTGACGTGAACGTGAGTGAACGTGAGTGAACATTTCCAAGGCGTGATTCACGTTTCACGTTAATTTCACGTTAAATATTTAGTAACGAATAAAAAACTGCAGGGTGCAGCAACTTTTAAATTCATTAAATCAGAAATTGTGCCAAACAAGTTACATTATGTGGCTTTATTTTTGGACCCTAATATAAATCCTTAAAGTTCATACCTTTACATAAAAGAGAAACTGGTACATCAGCATCAGATCTTATCTTTCTACACTTAGATATAGCTCTGACGATGACACATGTAATTAGGATGATGTCGAAACAGAACTAAATTAGTATGTTAAATTAAAATTCGGAAATGTAGATGACATTTTAGGATTTTGGAAAAACAGTGTAAATACGCCACTGTTAAAAAACTTGAGAAATTTTAAACATACCGACAAGTTCCGCTACAAGCGAAATAGTATTTTCTACAGCTGGGCGAATTTTAGAAGAGCGCAGAATTCGACTTAACGCTGAAAATGTTGATTACATATTATTTTTAAAGCAACATTTTAATGTGTAGATGAACTTACTGTTCTAATAAAAGTAATGGTTTGTTTTTTATACTCGGCTAACGCTGAAAATGTTAATTACGTTTTATTATTAAACCAAAAATGTATTGTGTAGATGGGCCTATTTTTAGAAAAGTACCTAATGTTTTGTTTTGTATACTCGACTTAACACTGAAAATGTTGATTACGTTTTATTTTTAAACCTATTTATTGTGTATTTGTGTAGATGAACTTATTATTCTAATAAAACTAATGTTTTTTTGTATACTTGCCTTAACGCTGAAAATGTTGATCCTTGTACGTAAAAGTATTTTCAAACCTACGAATTAAAAGTGTTGCCTAGCAACATATACTTTCTGTACTCATACCAAAAAGGGAAACGTCAATTCCAATGACAGCTTTTGGTATTAAAAGTAATGTCTTTGAAGACAGCTGCACGAAATATATTTGCTAGAAATCAATATTTATCCCTTGTCGAAGTTATTAATGTCAATTTTTCTTTTTTTCTTTTTATGTCAACTATTCTGATTGCAACATATCACGTAAATTATGTCAGGTGCAAAACATATTTTTAGTTTTCTTTAGGGTTTTTTCATTGGTTTTAAATATGAACATTTTGTTCTATCTGAATTTAAATTTTGAAATAAAAGCTGCGTGTCACGTCGTGAGTGGCGTGTCACGCCGTGAACGTGAGTGAACGTGAGCGTGAACGTGCGTGAACGTAACTGTTTTAAGCAAGCGTGAAACGTGCGTGACGTGAGCGAAAATTCACTCACGCGCCCATCTCTACTCCGGATTATCGCGTGCCGATGTCCAGCTGTTGGCCGCTGCAGATGAACGAAAGCCAATCTTTCACTGCAATCACTGTGTTGCTGAAAAATCGCAAGTGCAGGAATTAAAGGCAATAATTACCAACCTGAAATCACAGATTGACAAATTAGAACAGAAGCTGGCCAGTTCACCCGCAGTTGATTTTTCCCCGTGTGTTATGGAAACTGTTATTCGAGAGGCTCGCGACCGCATGGGCCGCGAAAAGAATGTAATATTTTACGGGATACCAGAAAACACGGAAAGCAACGACTGCGTCAGGAAGGTGTTAGATACCATTGCTGATAAGGACAAGAAATTTGCGCCAGTCTCTCAACATCGCCTAGGAAAAGTAAATGATCATGGCAAACCTCGCCCTTTGCGAATCTCATTCGACGATAGGCAAACGGTTATTAATATCTTACGCAATAAATCCAAATTACGAGTGTCCCCTGTTTTTAAAAATATTACCATTAAAGATGACCAAACACCATATCAACTAAACCTACTAAAAGAAGCCCGCTCCCAATTAAATCAACGCACAGAAGCTGGAGAAAAGGATCTCACGATTAAATATATACAGGGTGTTCCTAAAGTGACTGCTAATGTTAATGTCTTAAAAAACGCAGACGATTAACCGAATTCGATATACTGTATACAAATATTTGCAGTTTACCAGCAAAATATACCGATTTATTATTCGTTGTAAATATACATAAGCCCGCATGTATTGTACTCACTGAAACTTGGCTTACTTCACATATACCTGACTCACTTTATAGCTTCACTGGATATGATATATATCGTTTGGATCGAACAAGCAAACGTGGTGGAGGCGTTTGTATTTTTTTGCGCTCTTCAGAGTTTCCTGCTACTAAAATAAATACAGTAACGTTTGCTACTACGCAAATTGAAGCACTTCGCGTCAAATTATCTATAAATAATGTGTCTTTGAACCTACTGGCTGTGTACCGACCACCCTCTTCAACCTCTGAAGAAGATGATTTGTTGATTCAATTTTTGAGAGCCGAATCTAACAACGAAAACTTTATTCTAATTGGTGATTTCAATTTTCCCAATATAAAATGGCCTCTGAGTAACATCCCGGCATGTAACGACTCATCTGCCACATTCTGCGAATTTTTGATTGACGCAAGTCTGGAGCAATTGGTCACTGTTCCAACTCGGATAAGAATAAGTCAAAATCCTTCACTTCTTGACCTGATACTTACTTCAGATCCTAACCTTTTTTCTGAAATACGTTACTTTCCTCCAGTAGGATCGTCTGACCATATTAGCATAATTGCTACAGTACAATTAGTTCACCACACTTACGATCCGAACATCACTAATATTTTTAAAGCCGATTTTGAAGCAGTAAATGATGAGCTCATCAAGAAAGACTGGTCTATATTAAATGCCCCTAACCTTAATGTTGAATTTTCATGGACTTTTTTCTGTAATGCTGTTCAGGATGCTGTAACCATACACTCTCCGCTACGAAATACTCATAGTAACCGCAAACAACCTTGGATAACCAATGCCCTTGTAGATAAAGTGAAAATTAAGCACTCGCTCTGGCAGAGATACTCTCGTTCAAAATCTGATGATGATCTTGAGGTTTTTAGAGTATACTCAAGAACTTTGACTACTGAATTACGAACAGCTAGGTCGAATTTTGAGGCGCAGCTAATTAACGCTGGTGAGAAACCGTTCTATAGTTACATCAGAAAAAAGTTGAAATCCAAAGTAACTACACCACTACTAAGAAAACCTGATGGAACGTTATGCAGCAACAATGAAGAGACCAGCAACCTGTTTGCACGTTACTTTGCATCCACATTTACAACTTCAACTAACCAAGCTCTCCCATATATGGATCCTACTACTCGTGTTGGTGATAGTTTAACTACCATAAACATATGCGAAGATAGAGTTCTCAAAATCCTGAAAAATTTACCGGAAAATTGCGCCCCAGGCCCTGATGGTCTTCATTCAATTGCCTTAAAACGAACGGCAGAAGTAATATCTCCTTATCTTGTACCAATCCTTAAACGATCTCTTGAAGTAGGCGATATTCCAGAGGTCTGGAAGAGTGCGGTAATCACACCGATCTTTAAAAAAGGGGATAAGTTGAGTGTCAATAATTATCGACCGATTAGCCTTACCTCTACCGTATGCAAAGTGATGGAAAAACTCATAGTCGCTGAATTACTACCATTTCTACTAGAGCATAACATCGTTCCACCTGAACAGCACGGATTCTTACCAGGACGCTCCGTCACAACTAATTTACTAACGGCCACAAATTTGTGGAGTCGTGCGTTAGATCTAGGGGTGCCTTTAGATGTTATCTATATTGATTTCTGCCGTGCTTTTGATAAAGTGCACATACAGTACCTTTTGCACAAAATGGAACATGTTGGTATTCGAGGCAAACTCCTAAAATGGATTAGTGCGTTCCTGCTACATAGATCTTTTCGTGTCAGAGTGGGGGAGTCATTCTCCAATTACGAAGATTGTATAAGCGGGGTTCCACAAGGATCCGTATTGGGCCCTATTCTATTTATAATATTTATCTCGGATCTGCGTAAACTTATTAAATCGAGCTGCCTCTTTTATGCGGACGATCTAAAACTGTTTAACAACCCGCTTCTCCATTACGACACTATAAAGGAGGACCTCTCAAAAATACAACAATGGTGTGACATCTGGTTGTTACCTATCAACACCTCCAAGAGTAGCGTTCTACATATTGGATATAACAACCCTAAATATTCTTATGAAGTTATTGGTGAAGACCTAGTAGCAGTGGACCAACAAAGTGACTTAGGTGTAATAATTGCCAGTGACTTATCTTGGTCTCCTCAAGTGTTAAGTGCGGTTAAAAAGGCAAATAAGATGTTATTTCTCATATCCAAAGCTTTTCACTCAATCTCTGTTCCCGTACTACTTAAACTTTACACCACCTATATTCGTCCACATCTTGAATTTAGTATATCAGTGTGGTCTCCGTGGCTACGAAGAGATATCCAACTTCTTGAATCAGTTCAACGTCGAGCCACTCGTCTTTCACCACAGCTAAAGAGACTTTCTTATGAAGATCGACGGAACGCCTTAAATCTAACGACCCTTGAAGATCGACGTAAACGTGGTGATCTCATTTTAACGTACCGTATCATAGTGGGCGATTTGTCTCATATTTTACCCAACTTTTATGATTTGAACAGAGATCCTCGTCTTCGTGGCCACGTATATAAATTACAACGTGAAAAATTTCATCGGTGTGTCAGAGAATTCTTTCTAACAAATCGAGTGTTTGCGCAGTGGAATTCCTTGAATAATTCAGTTGTATCGGCTACATCAATTAATAATTTTAAAAACCGTTTGGACAGTGTTGTACATGTAGTAAATCCGTAAATTTGTTTTTTTATATGTTTTACCTTCTTTCGTGTGCACGTTATGTAAAATATATTAATTTAGTGTTTATCCATAGTAATTAAGTTTCCTCATGTAATTTTGAGCATCACGAGCCTTTAGCTCTTGCTCTTATTAGTTGTTAAATAATAAATAATAATAATAATAAATTGAACTTCTTGTGAGCTCTTATTAACTAATTTTTATTCTCTCTTAGCGTACTTATTTGAGAAGAAAGTCTATTGTACAAGTTTTAAGCATCTTAGTGGTGGAAAGATCTTAAAAACAAATGAATATTTAATCAAGACTACAGCAATTAAAGCACAAAATTCAGAGTTATTTTCGAATTGACAAAGTTTGTAAATAGGATTGGTATGAGCGGTTATTGCTTTAACTAGATTCAATAGGCGAAACTAAAGGATATTTTCCTTAAAACCTAATTCCCATAAGCAAAAGTATCTTGAAATAGATATTAGTAACCGTCTCTGATTTGAACAGTGCTACCACGACATAAAATGTATAACGTATAGTGCACTAATTCTTGTCACAATCGTCGTTCACATTTCCATAGCATTCGGATTATCGATAAGCCGATCTTAGCCGCAATGCGCGGACGTATCGTAAACCGGTACACCACGCAGTTCCTTCTCCAAACCCCTCTAGAAATATCGCAACTAGGTAAAAACACTTGAGACTTGAGACCTGAACCTGAACCTGATACTGACTACCAACTGTAGGTCCCAGCCCCGGGGTCTAAAGCTCCTTTCCTAGTACCTACCCTAGCTAGCACCGATGGATTCGACCCCATCTTGCTAATAATCCCGTTTAATGCCCGCACCCAGACCAATATTACCATAAGCGCTTCATAATCTTAACCTAGAGCACAACTTATCAGAATACTAAGATAAACCTCCAGGCCGCCGGAATAATCCAGATGCCTCGACGCAGGAAAATTAGCCCCACTGCCGTGAGTCCGGACTGACAAAACACCTTCAGCGGTTTTCCGGCGATTCGAGCTGTCAAAGGCGGACTTTTGCGTAAAGTAAAAATGTCCAGTTTGTATTATTCCGAGTGGTACACACTTATTCAGAAAACACGTACCATGTCCAGCCGGGCTTTATGCACATTACAGACACCGTAAAAGACCCTTTTCCATTGTATTTGTCCTCCCGTGAACTATAAACAACAACCGCCATCTTTGCAGGCGCAAATATAGTCTGTTTCAGATCTGTTGGTTCCAGTATATCAGAGCTACGGATCACCCACGCCTACCGTTTTCGAACTTTCTTTGAGAGGATCCAGGGACAGCAATCGGGCCAAGCTAGCGTCCAGTGTGGGTTGCCGAACCTCCCAAGAATAATTCAACGCCGAAGGAATTTTATTTTATAATATTTAATACATAACATCTTCATTAACTAAGAATTATGTTATATATTGTTATGGTACACTATGCGTTGGTGTTGGCTAAATTTAGAATCTTTAAAAGAAATTGGGATGTTAATACAATCTATTTGGACCCATTCAAAAGGTCGAGAATGTTTAAAAAAGTTTATTGAATAAATCTGAATTGGAGCAAATTATTAAGGAAATGATAGCTATTGAACGATTACAGGTGTTTTAAATATAAAAAGGATATTTAAGAGATAGTAGTATCAGTAATGACAAATGCAGATTCTAATAAGAATATAATTTATTAAAGTAGGTAAAGATCAAATAAGATTATAAAATAGAAGACATTAAAAATAAAATATCGTAGTTGAGTAATTTTGTTTCAATAATAAGAAAAATAACAACTTGAAAAACATGTAATCAAATTTTTTGGTCTTATTAAAAATATGGAATTTTTACTCTGTTTTACTGTAATTTTTTTGGATAGTTTAAAAAGGGTAATAAAATACGTGTTGAATAGAAAAGTGAAATATTAATAAATAAGTAAGAGAACCGAAGAATGAGTTACAGAATATTATTGGTATATGGTAAAACTAAATGGACACAAGAATTGTTACATAGAAGTGAAGAATGAAAGATTTATATTGAAATAGTTTTATTTTGAAGAATACAAGTGACAAGTGATTACATCAGTTTAAGTATTGCTGATTAAAGAGGAGTGGAAGCATCAAGGAAGCAAGAGGATCCATTTCAAAGGGGATAGCAGAGACAGGACCGGATCTGGTATGTTATGTTGGCTGCTGAAGGCAGAGTTTTTTGAATTTTGGAGCGTCGGAAGAGGTGTGACACTGGGAGGTCGTCTGTGACAGCTGCCTGGCAGAGAGCTGTTTGAAGAGGGTACATTCCGGAAGGTAGTAATTACGAGAGCAGAGTGGGGCACAGTTTATGCTGATAGTTTCCGGGAGTTTGAGATTCGCCAGCTGTTGGTCAGTGGGAGTTAGCTGTCTCTTCGGGAGCGGTGTATTACAGCAGGAACTGAAAACGGTCCAGCCTGCTGACTTCAAGTGGATTGCTGTGATGGAGGTAGTGTGACAACGATACAAGGTGGGTAATTCTATAGTTCTGCCAACACCAAAGCAAATAAAGTGTAATTAATTTAGAAACAATTACTTACCGTATGATATAACGTACAATTCTTAGAATTGAGCATTTGTCATTGAAATTTGAGAATTAATGTTGACAGTTGGTTGACATTGGAGGTGACAAGTAATTTAAATGTACAGATAAAAAATATTTGAAAATCAAACTTTCAGAACAAAGCCACTAGATAAATGAACCCAAAACCTTGAAAGAGTCTCAAGTGTAATCATTTTAATAGTTTGAAACGTTTGCATATATAGAAGGTATAATTCAATTAAAAATAGAGTAGCCAGCGCAATATAATTAAATATATTATACCATTTATTTCTACATTGTGTTATTTCTGTGTTTTATACATTTGAGTAGAACGGATCCTGGGAATCTAAGCAACCAGTTTGAAATCAAATTTGAAAATTCCGGAAAAGTTACAACGTTATAGCTGAAAAGTTACCACAGTTTCGTCAACTTTATTCGAAATGCCTTGCTCTTAAATAAATTGGGATTAACTTAACATGAGTGATCAGTGATCAGTGTCTCATAAGGTAAAAATTGCTCGAAGCATGTCTATATTAGAATCTCAATACAAAAACTTAAATTGAAAGCAGTAATATTACAGAAAAAAATTCAAATCAAAATTACCAAATTTAGCCAAAACTGTGCTGATGGGTCGTTCTTCCGTCTCCTAAGTGATTCATCTTTCGCCTAACAAGCTTCTGCAATATTTATGGTTAATGTATTTTTTTCTTTACTTTCAAAAAAGCATGGTTTGTAACCTACAGGGGTCAATGCGCTACACACAACACATGCAATGTTCATTATTACAGCAGCGCCAATTGTGTTTATTTACCAGCAATTGACGTAAATGGAGCTACACTTCGACGACTGTAATCGATTTACTAATAAAATCTATACAATCGTTTACTGCACCTGGAAAACTTCAGTCGCATGCGATCTATCAAAAACTAAAAAAATTTAAGCCTTTTAGAGGCTAATCACTTGTTGAACAATGTTTTTCAATATTTTGATCTATTAATACTAACAATTCGATCTGCTGTCTTATATAGAATTTTATTGTTTTATGGTATGCAGATTTTTAATATATTTAATTTCTATTAAGTGTAAATGAGCACCTCCTTTGAAATAAAATGGTATTTAATAAAGCCTCAAACGACTTTACCTGAGAACATGATTTTGCAGAGTAACGTGAGCCAAACCAGTAACTTCAAAAAATATTTGAACTAAAAACCACAAAAGCAGTGAAAAATTATTAGATCGTACATATTTATACTGAATTTACAATTTAATACTTAGAATACAATAGAAGAAGGCAGTTCAACTCACTTGCGAGTCCAGCTCTAGCCGAACAAGCAGCATCCAGCTAGAGCACCTAAAGTTCCGATTTATCGAGCAAAGCAAGCCAATCGAACCAGCCTCGTTCTGAAAAGCCAGCTTCCGCCACTCCGGAATTGGATCCACTTGATCCACAGGTCTACCAGAAGACACCTACCTGAAAACCCAGAATCTCTCTCCGTCAAGCCAATTTCTCGGTGACTAACTCCATCCCCTAATCTTTCAGATCCCCATCGAGCCGTTTTCTCGATGGCTTAAATTACCCCTTAAACCTGCACCACCATCCTCGTCGGCGAACAGACACCTAGCAGCTTATAAGTTAACTCTTCGAACCGCCTGCCTGATCACGACGTGCAAGATGCACTTAAGGCAATATGCCGCCAATATTCAGCAAAGACATTACTTACGTGGGGTAGATGACCCTTCTCAGCGAACAGAGTGTTCTTACTACGTAATCCAGCGACGAAATTGCACTATCGTGGGGCATTTTACAGCCTTCGAACAAAACGTTCACACGCGGGATTCGATTTTACGAGCCCAAATAACCAGAAATTTCCTTCACCTACAACATTACGGATTGCCAGTAAACTTTTTAAGTTATACAAACTGCCGTAAAGTCACGGAGCCACGTTCCACGACCAAACAATAGCTGTTTTATTTATTTACTCCATTACTACGCTTTATAAACAGCCTAGTACTAAGTTTAGCATAAATGAGATGTAATGGAGGACAATTTATAAGATTTGTTCTTAGTCTATTGAATTAAATAAAGCAATCAATGGCCCCCCGGCATTCCTGGGCTGCACACAAAGGTCAAAACCCCGTTACGTGGCATACTTTTTCTCTCTTGCTAATGGCGTCTCAAATGCGAAAACACATCCAACTGATTTGCAATATTTCGCGGTAGCAGCACATTTCGAACGAATCGATTCTTTTTAGCACAGCTTCCTTATTAAGGGTCCATGTTTCTGTACCCCACCGGAGAGCTGAGAAAATATATCAGCGAAGTAAGCGAAGTACTCTGACGTAGAGGTTGACTCTCTGGATTTTGAGGCCTTTCTGGAGTTTGAAGAATGCAGCTCTTGTCTTCTTCGATATCGTACTTTCAGGGTGTGGTCCCAGTCCTTTCCAACCGTATATTCAAAGTACGTCCACCTTGACTGGAGTTGCTCTGTTTCCACTGTCATGATTATATCTACTGCTAGGTCCATGGCCACTATCATATTCTTTGTCTTCCCGACGTTAAATTGTAGCCCATATTTCTCACATGATCTAGGAGTCTCTTCTTGCTATCGGCGAGCAGAACAGTGTTATCTGCATAACGAATGTTGTTGATCAGCAACTAATGCCGTCTTGCGTGCCTGGAGAGCTTAGCTGAAGTTCTTTAGTTGAAAATTAAAGTAGAGTATATACGTGCTTACTCCTCGTTGTATCCTGACTTCCTTTGACTTCAGTGCCTGACGTTGGCTCTCTGCTACCGATAGAGGTCGGCTATGAAGCCTAGATGTCAAATGTGTGTTCGATATCAATGAAGCAAATAAAGGCATTGAAATTGATACCCCTCTGTACCAGGACCCAGATTCTAAAGAAAGTTTCTCATATACTGCTCCCATAAAAATAAAATAAAATTTCGAGATGTCTGCTTCGCTGCGCTAGAATATCAGACAGTATAGTAGCATAATAAATAGCGCGAGATAGGTAACTAAAAGGACGAAAAAGTATAGGACAACAGAGATATTTGCTATAAATCAACACTTGGAGGAAACAGGCCCAAGCCTATATAAAAAGAAAGAAGAATATGATGAAATGATACCTATCTATTGCCACTATACGTTTTACTGCTATTAGGTATGTCGGTTGTTAACAACATTGCTATTTATGAGAAACTTACTGATTCGAAGATCTGAGTTCAGTAGGAAACTTACAGAATAGATCATTACTTCAAGCTTTCCAATAAGGAAACTTAAGGCAAAGTCTAAATAAGTAACAACTTTGTGCGAAGTCTGTGAACATAAATAAATATAAAAGGCATCTTCTAAAACGCTTTTGCTGTGCATAAGAAGTTCCAATTTGTTCGGAGAAGGGAATAATAGTTTTATTTAAAACAGTCGTAAAAATGCGCAGATTTGAATGTTAGTTTACACTGTGACTGTTTTCAATTCGTTTAAAAGGTTACATATTTGCTGTCAGTCTTTAAAGTTCGAAGAAACGTTGGACGCAGTTATGCAAAAAAAAGTCAATCCACAAAAACAATGTTTGAGATAACTGAATTTAAAGAAAAGTCTTATGTATTAATTTCACGTCCCTTTTCTTTTTCTACAATTAATTTGCTCCTTATGCAAAAATTGTCGTCTTGTTAGAAATCAGAAGTTGTTTTAGATACTCTCAGTATCTTTCTCAAAATGTTTGCAAATGTGGGATGGTTCCTTTTTGCAAAAATTCTAATAATAAAAAACCAATTAATTTTGTGTGCAATTTATTTATAAAAACTAGAAAAATCAAACTTAAATAAAACATTGTAACTGAGGAGATATATTACACCCATTTTATTCATCTTTCGGTGGGAAATTCGTTTTAGCACCATATTCATCAATATTACCTTCTTCATTCTCGTCCGGAAACAATGTACAATGTACAGAGGCAGACAGCCCTTAGGTATCAAATCTAAAATGGATTTGGTATCGTCCAGTTTTGGAACCGATATTGGTTTCCCATCAGGCTAAATAACAATAAGATCTTCTGAGGAAAGGGATTTTTTAGGTCGACAACACCTTTCTTTTGCAAATCAAATTCAATGATTTTCCTTAAAACTTTGCGGCATGAAAATTGAAAAAAGATTCCCTTTTTCATTCTTATTTCGCGAGTGTTTAACCAACTAACTTTTTCATTTTTTGTCCCTTATTTCCGATTGGCAGTCTCAACGTCTCCGAAGTCATAGTCATTGGGGAGAAAATTATGCCTAGAAATTATTATACTACTCTTTCTGTAGGAGTTTTTATGTATAATAAAAACTAGTGATATCTACCCTGTTTGTTTAATTCACAGAAGTAATATCAATAATAATATATATAATTCTCACTTACCTTGTTGCTTTCAACTGAATCATATATTGACATATCTCGTACTTTCATAATTGACTTTGAAATTATGTCATGTTTAAATATACCTCGGCTAGCCAGCTTATTTAGCAATTGATACTCTCTCTACTTCCCAGCTGAATGAGTTAATGTCAAATATAACTGTATTAATGAATTGTACCTTGAATAACCAAATAAATATCAATTTGATTATTTAAATCACACTCTTAGTACTTGAGTTTGAATCTAATTAACTGTTATAGTGTATTAAACGTTTGAATTGACATTACAAATTAATAGTCAGATTAAAGTTGTCAAAATTATTTAATTAAATGAAAGTTCCAATAAATGCGGTTAAATACTTTTTAAAATAACTAGACCAAAATGATAAATTTCTAATTATAAAGATCGAAACCGTCGAGTACTCAAATCACAATATTAATTTAGAAAACTTAATATTCTAAGATTCTCTAAATCTAAATACACGTTTTAAATTCTAAATTTGCCGTATCCAAACTGTTACTAGAATACACTAACCTTCAACAGCCAAACTCGTACTTGGGATGTTGCTCTAATATCAGTTTCACACTGATCGAATTCGTCAAACACCTACTTGAAGATGATGATGACCCATAAAAGCTCGTTGTAGGCAGACTTGACCGTTTAATATTTTCTTAAAACGGTATTGCAGCATGCCACACACACAAACACTCACTAAACTGATGGCTTGTACACCAATGACCACTTGAAATGGCTTCTATAAATCTCCAACTCACTATGTGAAGACTAATATTGACCCCTTGGTCAGTATTTGATCGTGCAGAAGGCTATTCTTACTAACACGTATCAAATTGAATTATATCCTCACAATTAAAGGTATTATTCGACCTTTAATGTGAATATTTTGACTGATAATCTTTAAATTATAGAAACTTTTTCAACACTTGTAAACAACCTCTTGGTTGCTAATATTTACTGCCACCCGTTATTCTCTTACACTTGTTATCACATGATACCCTTTTGATATCTTGATATTAATTGAAAATAATTAAGCATTCTCACAGCATGCTACATTACAGTTTATTCCCCCCAATTTTTTCATTTAAAAGATCTCTAACGAGCTTTTATGTAAAAATTGATATTTGTCTATTTTAAATTATTTACAATTAACCTTAACTCATTTCAAAAATATTAAAATTCTAAAATTAACCTTGTTAACCAAGTTACTCTGTATTTACATCATTATTAAGGTAACCCCATGACATAACTTCTTTCCAATTAACATTTTTATCTACATTATTGTGATATACTATAACCTGATTTACTACATTATTGATATTATTCTCATGATAATACTTCTTTAAATTATAAGCATTTTGGGTATACTTATACCTATTTTCCCCAGGATAATTTAGAACATAGGCATTTTCCCCTACTTCCTTGACCACTTCATATGGACCTTCATATAGTAAAAAGAACTTCTTAATCGTTTTTTCTATTACTGACGATTGTAAGTGATTTCGAACTAATACTAAATCGCCTCTCATGAATTTTATAGGACGTTCCACATTCTTATCATGTCTTCGTTTTCTTCTTTGAGCCTTTGATAAAAAAACTTCTTGTGCTAACTGTATTTTTAGATCTGTAGTTGTGTCAATTCTTTCAGGAAATCTGATTAAATTTTCTATGATTCTAGTCGGTTTATGACCTTTCATTAATTCATAAGGTGTTGATCCTGTAGTATCACTTTCCACACAATTTAACCAATCTTCTATATGTTGTACATAACTTGGCCAACTTGTATGCTTCATATTACAATAACACCTAAACATTCTGCCTAATTCTCTCATGATCCTTTCTACTGGATTTGATTGTGGGTGATAAATAGCAGAATACCTGTACTGTATCCCCTGTTCATTAAGTTTTTCTTTCCATAATCTGCTTGTAAATTGTGATCCATGATCTGATAAAATTATAACTGGCTTACCTATATTAATTATAAAATCATTTAAAATTCTATTTAATAATGATTTAGTATTTGGTTTCTTGATTGTATATAGTTTAACAAATTTTGTAAATATATCTCTCATTACAAATATACAAGTAACTCCATACTTTCCTCTAGGTAAAGGACCAAACAAATCTACAGATACTATTTGTAATGGTTGTAATGCTTCAATGTTCCTCATGAGAGTTTTCTGACTTTTGTTGCTTACTTTAGTTCTTTGACATAAATCACAGTATTTTAATATTTTCTGAACCTTTCGTTCTATATTTGTAATATAACAAGTTTCTTTTAATAGTGCAGTACATTTCTTGATACCAAAATGTCCATACATTTGATGATACTCATTTATCAATTCTCTTTCTAACTTTTCTGTAATACATAGTAACCACCATTCTTCACTTCTCTTGCTTCTTCTAAACAATATATTTTCATGAATCTTATAATTTAATTTCAATTCACCACTCTTTCCCTGTTCATTCGTTACCATTTCATTCTTTATCCAAAATATATTTTGATCCGTGTTCTGATCATTTTCTATATTGTTAAGTAAGTTAGGTAATTGTGTTCTTGGAATTACTTCTCTAGTCAAAGCTACTAGTAATGGATTCAATTTCTTTTCATCACCGTACACATATCTAGATAAGAAATCAGCTACTAAATTATCCTTACTCTTGCAATATTGTATTTTGAGTTTATATTCTTGCAAATACATACTCCATCGCATCAAACGTGCACTCAAAGCTTTACAGCTACTTAAAAATTCTAAAGCTTTATGATCCGTTAAAATTATAGTTTCATATCCCAAAATATAAGTTCTAAATTTTTTGCAAGCAAACACTATGGCTAATAGTTCTAACTCAGTGGTCATATAATTCTTTTCAGCTTCTAGTAATGCTCTACTAGCAAAAATTACATTTTCTGTTGAACCATCTTCGTTTATTTGAAACAAATGTGCTCCTAATGCACAACCCGATGCATCAGTTGCAATATAAAATGTTTTGTTGAAATCTGGATGTGAAAGAGTTACTATCTTAATAAATCTTTCTTTTATTTGTTGAAAAGCTTCTTGCTCCTCCATTCCCCATTTCCATTTATTATTCTTCTTTAATAGATGAGTAAGTTTAACTACAGACGAAGCATAGTTGCAGACAAACTTTCTATAAAAATTACATATTCCCAAAAATGATTGTAATTCTTTTTTGCTTTTAGGTGGCTTAAAATCTTGAATGGTCTTTATTTTATCAGGATCCACGTTAATACCTTGAGGACTAATTACATATCCTAAAAATTTTATGTGATCCATCAATAGATCTGTTTTATCAGCATTAACTGTCATACCTGCTAATCTAAGTTTCTCCAAAACCAAAGCTAATTGACTTCTATGTTCACCTAATGTTTTCGAGGCTAAAAGGATATCATCGACGTACACCGTTGCAAACGATAATACTTCTGGACCCAAAACATGATCTAAACATTTACTGAATACAGCAATTGATACATTCAATCCAAAAGGTAAAACTTTAAATTGATAACTCCGACTATTTACTAAGAATGCTGTATATTTTCGAGACGTTTCATGCAATCTGATTTGCCAATAACCACAAGTTAAATCCAAAGATGATAAAAATTTAACACCATTAAATTTCTGTAGTAATTCATCTATTGATGGTGGTGATTCTCGATCTTCTACTAATATTGTATTCAACCTTCTAGCATCCAAACAAATTCGTACCGACCCATTCTTTTTTGTAACTACGACTATGGGATTAGAATAAGGTGAATCTGAATGTTCAATGATACCAAAATCTAACATTCTTTTTATCTCTTTTTCAACTGCTGTTCTTTTTGCAAAAGTAATTGGATAAGATTTTTGTACAAATACCGTTTCATCCTTAATGTTTAATTTACAAATAAAACGATTACATAAGCCTGGCTTATCAGAAAAGATTACATTATATTCTTCTAATATATCTTGTATCGGATATAATTTCTCCTTATTAAATTGTTTATTTAACTGATGTATTGTTAAAGTTGGTTCTGTTTCAAACTCCACTCCTTCAACATTCATGTATTGCGTTTCATTATTTGTTTCTTTTAGATCCTTCAAAACTAAATTCAAATCTTTTTGTAATTGTAATGATTCGCTTAACTCATTGTTGTTTTCAAATAGTATCTCCTTTATCTCAAACCTTGTTTCATCTTGTATATTTAAATTAACTGTTGATATTAACTTCAATTCATTCGATACAATTTTATCTTGGTTAGAATTATTTTTAAAATAAACTTCATGACATTGTCCTGCATCTACAAATTTCATTATCTTACTGTTAAAATTCAAATTAGTTTTAACCTTGTACATCCAATCCATGCCTAAAATGGATGTAGTATTTAATTGATTAATAATTAAAAATACTATTTTATGTTTTGAACTTCCCATATTTACCAACATTAATGCCTGCTTTTTGACTTTTCTAATTCCCCCAGTGACACCTTGAATTGTTAAACCCACTGATGGTAAGATAGGTATTTTATTATTTTGTTCTAATATTCTTACGAACATTTCTTCCGACATTACACTCACCGAACTACCCGTATCTATTAACAAGTCTTGCTTAATACCTTCAATATCTACATTTAAATAAGGTAAATCCTGATTTACTAATTCTTTTTCTTTTTCCGAAACATCACATGCCAAATCAACTAACTACATTATGAACTTTTTGAATTTTGTTATTCTGTTGAAAATAATTTTTCACAAAATTTATATGCTCTTGTTGCTCCTTTGAAACCCGAATTTTAACAATTGGAGCTAATTGTACCGGGTCCTTTAGTTTTCCTGGTTTTGCGATGTATTGGGTGATCTATCCCTGGCTTTAAATGACATTGGTGAATCACCCCTTGCTTGAATCGTATAGCTATTCCTACTATTTTCCCTTCCACTAACATTATTGTCAAATCTTAACATTTTATTTTGATTTTGGTTGTAATTGTTTGGGTTCATCCTATTTCTTGTTTCAAACTGGTTTGCATTGCGATTCCCAATTTTTGACGGATATGAAGTTTGAAAATTTGAAGTTTTTTCTCTTACGTCAAATTTTGAATTGGTTTGTCTATTTTCCAAACCCTCCAAAACCTTTAGCATTCCTTCTACGTTTTGCACTTGCGAAGCTACTAATGCTGTTTGTACGTCTATTGGAAAATGTTTGCTAAGAGCTTCTACCAGAATCTCGTCAGGTATCTTTGGTTCTAAATACTGCACTCTCGCAATCCAATACCACACGTGTTTCGTAAAACTTCCAAATCTACCGTTATACATTCTTGCCATATAAATTTTAGCCCTAGCTTTTTCCTGGATATTTCTCGACCAAAACTTGTTAATAAAATCAACTTTAAAAGATTCATAGCTGTCCCATTCAGTACAGTGACTTTCAGCCCAAAGGTTTACCTCATGTTCTAAACATTCTATTGCCACTTGTAACTTTTTACTACTTACAATCTTCATAGTATCAAAATAATTTTCCAATTTCTTTAGAAACTTAATAGGGTGTAATACCTGCCTATTCCCGTTAAACTTTGGTCTCTCATGACTTTCTTGCATAACTATCCCACCATTAAAACTGATATTCCCACTATTTGAGCTATTTTGTAAACAGTTTGTTATATCTTTCACCTCGGTATTCAATGACTGAATTTGATTTTTGACGTTACCTTGATAACTGTCAAATTTGTTTTCAAAATTTTTAATATTATCCTTGTTCATTTCTACTTGTGACCTAATGGTATCTAGGTACCTCCTTTTCGATAGGTGTTACCTTCTGTACCAATTGTCGTTCTAATTGTACCCTTAACTTATTTATAAGATTTCCATTTTCTGTTTGGAACGTCTTTAATTTTGTTTCAATTGTATCGATTTTTTCTGACATTGCAGTTTCCACCTCAATCACCTTATTTACAATCTCTTGATTGCTGTCTTCAACTACAGATCTAATTTCCTGGTTTGTGTTTTCTACTGCAGATACTTTATTTAAAAGTTCCTGGTTTGTGTTTTCTACTGTAGATACTTTATTTAAAATTTCTTGCATCATTCGCATCATATTGCTGTCATTTGATGCACTGACTAATGTACTAGCTTCTTGCATTTGACGTCCTTCCGTATTTACTACGTTATCACCCTGTTCTAATTGAAGTCCATCCATTTTCTTTAACTTCCTTGTTGGTTTTCTAAAACCCGACCGCAAATTCATATACGTATCCTCTCTTCTAAATGCCTCGAACCCTCACGTTGATCGATACCAATTATTTTACAATCTTATTTGTTTATCTTTTGTATCTCACTTTGTGGAGCTAAATTTATTACAACTTCCTTTCGAGCCTCACGTTGCGCGTCAATTTTATTACACCACCCCTTTTGTAGGAGATTTTAATGTATAATAAAAACTAGTGATATCTACCCTGTTTGTTTAATTCACAGAAGTAATATCAATAATAATATATATAATTCTCACTTACCTTGTTGCTTTCAACTGAATCATATATTGACATATCTCGTACTTTCATAATTGACTTTGAAATTATGTCATGTTTAAATATACCTCGGCTAGCCAGCTTATTTAGCAATTGATACTCTCTCTACTTCCCAGCTGAATGAGTTAATGTCAAATATAACTGTATTAATGAATTGTACCTTGAATAACCAAATAAATATCAATTTGATTATTTAAATCACACTCTTAGTACTTGAGTTTGAATCTAATTAACTGTTATAGTGTATTAAACGTTTGAATTGACATTACAAATTAATAGTCAGATTAAAGTTGTCAAAATTATTTAATTAAATGAAAGTTCCAATAAATGCGGTTAAATACTTTTTAAAATAACTAGACCAAAATGATAAATTTCTAATTATAAAGATCGAAACCGTCGAGTACTCAAATCACAATATTAATTTAGAAAACTTAATATTCTAAGATTCTCTAAATCTAAATACACGTTTTAAATTCTAAATTTGCCGTATCCAAACTGTTACTAGAATACACTAACCTTCAACAGCCAAACTCGTACTTGGGATGTTGCTCTAATATCAGTTTCACACTGATCGAATTCGTCAAACACCTACTTGAAGATGATGATGACCCATAAAAGCTCGTTGTAGGCAGACTTGACCGTTTAATATTTTCTTAAAACGGTATTGCAGCATGCCACACACACAAACACTCACTAAACTGATGGCTTGTACACCAATGACCACTTGAAATGGCTTCTATAAATCTCCAACTCACTATGTGAAGACTAATATTGACCCCTTGGTCAGTATTTGATCGTGCAGAAGGCTATTCTTACTAACACGTATCAAATTGAATTATATCCTCACAATTAAAGGTATTATTCGACCTTTAATGTGAATATTTTGACTGATAATCTTTAAATTATAGAAACTTTTTCAACACTTGTAAACAACCTCTTGGTTGCTAATATTTACTGCCACCCGTTATTCTCTTACACTTGTTATCACATGATACCCTTTTGATATCTTGATATTAATTGAAAATAATTAAGCATTCTCACAGCATGCTACATTACAATGTCTATCGGCCAATCAGAAATTATGTCTAGTATGTTGGTATAAAATTTTATCCAAATCGATTCATAAATAAAGAAGATATAGGCATGACCCTAGTATCATTGTCACCCGGTATATCTGGGTAGAAGGGATTGCAAACATGAAATTGGAAATTAATACAAATATATGGTCATAATATATAGCGTGATATCTAAAGAACAACAACTAGAGCAGGTAAAATCGTATGAATACTTGGGAGCCATCTTCACCAATGCTGACAATGAGATCTGGAAATAGCAAACAGGATCAGAGAAGCTGCAAAAATCTACTATGCACTCAATAAAACAATTTTCGGAAAAAAGAAAATAGGCAGACGAAATAAAACTCAGGTATATAATGCAATAGCAGTATACCAACACTACTAAATATTAGTGAAAGTTAGGTAACCCAAATGACACACGAAAGTGCAATAGACGCAGCTGAGATGAAACAATTGAGAACAACAATAGCAGGAAGGCACGTATAGACAGAATCACAAATGAAATCATCTTTAAACCGAGAACCAATAATGTTAAAAATGAATAAAAAGAAACTGACTTGGTTTGGATATATAGCAAGCATGGGCCCTAATAGACTGCTAAAGAAGGTGGTAAATGTAAGAAAAGAGAAAAGGAGAAAAAGGAGGCCTAGGAAAACATGGATGAAACAAATAGAAGAAATAGGAATAACAGAAGGAAGATCACTAGACCTGATGATACAAGTGACAATGGACCGAAAGTTATGGGAGAATGGATAAAATAAGACTAGAATAAAACAAATTCCAATGCTCGATGAGGTCGTAAGAAGAAATGAGAAAAAAAAGAAGAAGTGTTCTATGAACTAAGTTGCAGACGGATATACATCATCTATGTTTTTGTTTTATGCTATTTCTGACACTAAATAGCTATTTATGCAACAAGTGCTAAAAGTTGAGGCTTAGTTTCATAACATGTCTCGCGCATAAACCACTTTTAGCACGAGTTGCATACAATATTTTCCTACGACCTTAAATTTACTGTTATTAATCCATAAATATCTATTCAACAAAGGTTTGCATCTACGACAGTTATAATTTATGTCATAATAAACAGTAGGCCTTGTCGCGCAGGTGAATGTTTGTGAAGCCAGTACTGTCAAAGTCAGTTATCAAAAGGAATTATTAATACTACACATCTGACTGTATTCATTATATAACGCTTTAATTGTTTAAAAAACACTTTACCTCTAATGCAAGAAGTAACTAGAATAACTTTACAACTTCACTTTCAGTTGGAAATTGTGGTTTATAACCCCACTTCACTTTATACCACACATGCACTAAAAGTAAACAGCTGATCTATTTAAACACGCGAAATTATAAAGCGTCACTTTTAGTGAAACAAGCTAGTGCTAAAATGCTTACTTTTAGTAGTGGTCGTAGAAAAAAGGTTTTTCCTAGATGATTTACCTCTTGTTATTAATATCACGTATTTTGAGGCGTTTTTGTCATTACGACAGCGGATAAAGTTACGGCAAACTTTGCATCTAATAATAAACTGCCTTGATTTCACTAACTGACTTTCATTTTCAATTTGTATAATGTCATAGCAACGGTGTTAATATCGATATAGACAAACAAAAAACCAAACGTGTTAAGGTATCTTTCAAAATTAGGTGCTCACCTTGTATGTATTTTAATTTAAATTCGGGCACCTGATCCACGGGCCCATCGAGGACCTCTCCTGGCTTTGCGAGGAGAGGCTGTATTTAATAAAACGGACTTGTTCAAAATTTTTGATTCTTTTACGAGATTACCTTGTAGCTGTTGTCAAGTCAAGTGTAAAGCTTGACCAATGTGCAAATTATTACGTTGATTTGTTTCTCAGTTAAGGTAAAAGTAAACAACATTTAATTTTTTTAATGTGCTCACTCTGTATATAATTGTCGGAAATTCTCTTGGTTTTATGTGAGGTGCAAAATATGCATGCACAATATCGTCTTACTCCAACAAACAGTTTTTGAGTTATGTCGCCAGCAGACAGACGGACAGACAGACGGAATTGAGAAAACCTGTTTTTTGTCATCTAGGAATCCTGAACCGTGAAGATCTTTTCGCGATTACAATACTTCCTTTGTCTTTTAGACCTAGGAAGTAATAACTATCATTGGAAAAAAATAGTTTTATGTGTAAACATTAGGAAAACTAGTTTTTGCCCGAGATGAATTCGCTGTAAGCTAAAAGTTGCAAAAAATTATACAAAGGAATCTGCCTTAATTAATAACGTAGTGACATATAATAAAAGACGTGTATTATTATTATTATTATATATGATGGTGAAGGAGGAAAATGGAGATCAACCTACTCGTATTTAAAAGTAATATAAATAATAATAATAATAATAAATGCCTTTATTTAGCCTTGACACAAGTATACCGAAAAAAAATAGAGGAGGCAACAGGGCGAAGTTCAGCATATGGACGTAGTCCATTGCTGCTTCTACACTTAACCCTGTGCAAAACTTAACTAACACTAAAAGAAAAAAACGGATATGTGGGTTGTCGAGCCAGACGAATTCCAGTTCAGCTGGAATTAACATTATTTTAGAAACGAATTTCCAGCGTGAGCTGACCAGTTAATAATACATTTTTTAAACGTAATTTAAAGATTTTAAGCGGCAATTTAAAGTTGTATCCCTCTAAAAAAACACCCTTTATGAATAATATGTTGGTGACACTGTACGTTAATGTCAAATTCGAGGTTAGCAGGTTAGGCTTTGCGTCATTTTGTGTCATAACTGACGGAAAACCTAACCTGATAACCTCAAATTTGACATTGACATACAGTGTCACCAACATATTATTCATACGTTGAATTTCCACAGCCCGCTGAGGAACAGTCTTTTTTGGATCTCTCGATATTTATATCCTTTAGATTTTAGAATTTCGTATAGCAATGTTCTCCCTCCCGTAAACCCACACTGTTCCTTAACATCAACCAATAAATCACTTACTGTAAAAAACCTATTTTCGGAATTATATTGCCAGATGTTGCAAGTCATTCCTAAAAAAATGATTTTGATATAAACTAGATTTAGAGCGTACGCCAACGACAGAAGATTGCAACTCTTTAGGCTGTTGTTTTATAATAATTTCTATTGTCGACCTCCCAAACTAAAAATTAATGCATTATTAGGTAAATATACAAACCATGTATGTAATTATCTTTACCCCAAAAATATTGCAAAGGCTGTTTATCAGACAATCATGGGTTAAATCAGGCCGCATATTTCGTAGGGTTTCAAAACATTTTTTAATGTGCACTTTGGTTTCTTTTGATATCGTTTTGAGCATCTTCTTGCTGCGTTAATTCAATTTGAATTCAAATTGACACGAGCTTGACATGAACTACCGAGATCTTTTTAAAATCGATAAATTTAGATTTGGCAGCACCGTAAAACGTAGTTTTTAATAAAAAGGAAACAAAAAATATAATAAAGAAAGTAACTTGATAAAACGAAATCATGGCCAACCCTCATCCAGAAAGATCGCGAATGCAATATATAATGCAAGTAATAATTTTCACAACGTATATAGAAGACATGTGCAGATTATGTATTTTCACAATTGGCAGTTAATTAACAGGGTTGAAAAAAATCAAGAAGAATTAGATCAAAATGAAAAATGTAGCTACTGGAGGGTATAATTCTGAAATGTAAGTACTGATTGAAGGCTTTTAGTTAGAATTATATATACCTACAGTCACTGATTATTATCAAACGATGTAATCAACAAGCATTCATATTCAGCGCTGCCTCTACCCACTCCTGTATTTATTTGAATTTGCGTTGCTAGAGAATTTCTGTTCTCAGCTGTCTTAAATGTTGAACTACTTTAGCCTGCATAAATATTTGTGTTGTTTGACCATTTGGTATAGAGGTGCGATGAAGGATGGATGTCGTACGTTAAACATCTAAGATTGTATTAACAGTCTCCTCATTCTGAACAGTACAAAATGTATAGCTTATCTAAATATTTAATGACTGGTATGTAGATAATTGACAATTTCAATTAATTTTCTGAAGAAGAAAGCGATTAGTACTAGACGAAGTGCAAATGTTTCCCAATATAGGTAGAAGAAAATATGAATTCCAGTACTTTCAACAACTAACGATTTAAAGGTATTGTGCTAATGAAGAGCCCTATAGCATGTCAAAGCTTAACCCTTTTTCCACAAATAGTACAGATAATATAGAAATATCAGATAGTGAAAGAAGCTACGGCGCTGAAATGAATTATGCTAATGTGATCCAGCTAATAAAAATTAGGAACGCTTATCGCTTATGTTGCTACTCACAGTTACGTATTTAGCTGCCCCTTAAAAAATAAAATTTTTCTACACAATCATAAATGAGCGAGCTTGGGGGACATAAACAATAGGTAAGTTATATAAATCCTAACTTATAATTATAACGTATATTTGAGATTCCTATATTTCAACATTCTACTAAAATTGTATATTCGCTTTTATTGAATTCTAATCGATAACAAGTTTAAAATAGTACTTTACGATACAAGTGCCTAAAGCTACTCCTTAGTCACGAGTGGGGTAGAGTTAAAGCGCGAGTGAGCGAGCGTTTTAAGCCCCGCGAGTGACTAAAGATGCTTTACGCACGTGTATCGTACAATATTTTATCTACGATAGAATCTAAAAAACACGGTAAATATAAAAAAAATGTAAATGTACATTAGGATTACCAGCAAACGGTCGTAATTTTGCGTGTTTTAAAAATTTTAAAACACGTTGCTACTGACAACGTGCCTAATGAAATTATTTAAACACGTTACTACTGACGACGTAAACAAATGAAAACATGTTATTAAACAGTCGTTTTACAAACTTAAAACTGCCAACTAAAAGGCAATTTTACACACTGCAGTAGATAAAAATATTTTATTTATTATTTGACTTAACAAACTCACACCTTGGGTGTATTGTTTTTATAATGCACAATACAAACATTCGTTATTATTACTTAAAGACGTAAGCATTTATTTATAAATAATAAAGCACTATTAACAGGATATTACTCGAAACATCCGAAAAGTTAAAACGGTTAACGCCGAATTGCAAATGTTGTCGTAAAAGTAAACATGATACTCTTGACGGAAGTGGCATTAAAAGGGAAATAACAATTTTGTAGGTACATAATCGTGTGCGATAAAATCGTTCCATTAAATGTTCTTAGGTTTCCGTAGATAGTCTTATAGAATGAGTATTTATTTTAGAATGACGGATCTGATTCTCGTAAAAGCATTTTCATATTTTGTATTATCAGTCTTCACTCAAATTAAAATCTAAATATTCTGGGAATAGACAATTAATTTGATCGAATTGAATCCTCGCGAATCTAAATAATTCCGTTGAGTGTAAAGTCTGTAATGCAAAAAAATTTATAAATGTTTCGCTTTAATTAACTTATGTAATTTTTTATAGATGTGGTATCTATTTGTGCAACAAGTGCTAAAAGTGGATGTTTATGCACGACACATGAAAATTATTGTTATCAATCCATAAATGTCGATTTAACAAAGCTTTGCATTTATGACAGCTGTAATTTATGTCATAGTAAAGAGATGGCCGTGACGTTGCAGGTGACTGTTTCTGCAGTCGGTAGCTGTCAAAGTTGGTTATCAAAGGTAATTATAATAGTACACATTTTACTTTATTCATTACATAATGCTTAAATTTTTAAAAAAACACTTTACTTCGAACGAAAGAAGTAACTAGAATAACGTTATAACCTCACTTCTTTAAAATTCTAAATTCAACACCCGCTGTTTACTTTTAGCATATGGGCTAAAAGTAAACACCTGATTTCACTTTTAACACGCTGATTTATAAAACATCATTTTTAGTGAAACAACCTATTGCTAAAAGGCCTGCATTTGGTAGTGGTCGTAGAAAAACTATATCTCATAATATAGAAATGTTAACAATCCGCATTTCTTAATTACATACATATACATAGGTACGATCGCCAAAAATATTCGCAGCCGGGCTTTAAGGCTCAGTGGTAAAGCATTCTCGCTGCCGATCTAACGGTTTGAACATATGACCATAGCAGTTGGTGTCTAACGTACCTGGTACTCCGCATGCCTAGACCTTGTCCATTACAAACAAACAAAAAAAACATTTCCTATTATACTTAATCTAGTTACTATTGGTGACGGCTTATATGAACAAGGACATGCATGAAAATTGAGTTTTTACGTAAGGCACATTAATGTATCATAATCATACTGTGAAGTAGCTGAAGATAGGAACTTGCATGGCAATTGACTTTTCACTAAACTGAATGCATAGAATTGCGGTTTTTCGTAAAAAAGAACAAGAGCATGAAAAACAGCTATTTGTGTCACTAGATAAAAATGCACATTTTTGACACGAATTAGAAAGATCTTATGAATCAACTACATAAATTACTTAGTTTTGTTACTATACTGTAGTTCTTCGAAAGAAACGTCCTACGTTGCACGTCATATGCTTTCATGACGACATATCTGCGCGGTGTTACCAGTATGTTAGCAGAATTTTAACATTTCGCAAATCAATGTCTTGCCAAGAGCGACCTATAGTGCCATTTTGGAATATCCACGTCTCCTCCAAAAACACAAATTGATACAACGCTTTTTGTTTTATGTGTTGATAAGACGCCAAAAAGCTTTTTCGTTTCAAGGAAAAGTCGTTCAATTACATGAGAGCCCTTCGATCCTTATTCTTTTGCCATTTAAATTCTATATTTCTTAAGACCATGTGAAAACATGCTTGATTGCCCGTAACAATTTTCTCTTCTCTTAATTTTTTTTAAATCCTTATATGAAAAAGTTACATGTTATTCTAAAAACAAGATTATGTGAATATGTCAAAATATATCTATTAATACGTTTAAATATTTTATATTAAAAGCATTTAGGATTACTCTTTTTGTACAGTCGTGTGCAAATAAATCTGGGACAGTGTTTTTTTCACATGCAGATTCAGTTAAGAATTGAAGAATATCTCCATGGATTTCCTGCTATCAGAAAGAGTTACATTAAACTTTAACAGGTACTGAAACCCGTAACTCTCTCTGATAAGAGGAAATCCATGGAAATATTCTTCAAATTCTTAACTGAATCTGCATGTGAAAAAAACACTGTCTCAGATTTATTTGCACACGACTGTACCTTTCATAAATCGTATTTTGAATAGCAGCTTCGGTGAAGTTATCAACACAAGTAACTGGTTTAGGGTGTGGCCGTTTTTTGGTGCAGAAGTCAAAATTTTATTTCGTGGTTTGGGATGTAGATCTTACGGTTGAAATACTGATCTTTAATGCTGTTGCAACCCATTAAAGTAAAATTTTATAAATTAGCAAAATTAAAAAGACTGGAAATTACCTTCCTGGCGGTTTTCAATGGTATAAAAGGGATCTCACTATCACGTTCGAGTTAGAAATATGTTATTAATGAAGCACGACTGACTAAATGCTTATTCGACGTCTCTCAAAAATAACGTTAGTTTGTCACTTTGGCACCTAATAATACTTAAATAAAAATGAGGATTGTGCAAACTACTCCTAGAGTAGCTAACCTCATACGTTAACTATATATATTTTGCTGTATGCAAAGCTTTCGTTTTCTAATTATGGTGGTACGAATTTTTGACGTCATAGTTATATGGAACGGACGTTTTCTTAGTAGAACCATATAAAGAATTATTCTATATTTTAAAAAATATCAAGGAGCATTATTGTTCAAAAGAGCAATTGTGTTGAATGTCCCCATGTTGGCACTAGCCTTCACCAATTTGTCTACAGGTTGCCTAAACTTGTACGGAATATTGCAATTATATCAGTTAGAAAAGGTACAATAGCTACTTGTTGCCTAGTTACCAAAGTAATTATTACATTTTCTGTTTCGGTTATCCTTATGGAAAGTAGTATTTGAACCTTTTCCAACTCATGAAATTGCCATGTTCTGTGCAATTTTAGGTAACCTGTATAACATCAATAAGATAGCATGAACAGGAAAATAGAATACAATTGCTGTGTAAGAAAGAGATAGACATAACAAGAAATATTTTAGTAGGCTTGACACTAATTGTAATTATGACATATTTCAGCAAAATATGCCTACTAAAATAATTTTTGTAGGGCTATCTCTTTCTTACTCAAACATTTTGTTTTTGTTAATTTTATCTTCTTGTTTTTATACTATAGCCAGCTTCATCTGTTTCCGCTAACGCGTTACACAGCCGTTCCAATTCACCTAAAACCGGGTTCAGAGAAAGTAGGCCGTGGGTGCTCCCCGTAGGGCTATCTATTAGACACCTTAACAAGTTAATGGCAGTTGACATCTTCAAATTTTGATTGTTAAAAAGGTTAATTTCTTACGTTTTTTGTTTAAATGCGTGCTAAAAATTGTGAGAAGCGGTTTGATTTTAGTGGTTTCATTGCCATGGTGAGAGTTAAATCGCATACCTCTTTCGTATGTGATTAAACAAACCAGGTTGCAAAATGCCAAATTTTGACAAGTATTTCTAATAGTTAAAAATTGCTTAGCTTCTTGCATTATATCTGCTATTTTGTGAACAAGTTCAAGAAATATTTCATTTGGATATGTTTAATTTCGACGATTTTGGAGAATTTTTAATTGTAATAAATGTCCTCAAATGGTGTATAAGAAAGAAGAAGTTAACAGTTATTTTCTGTTGCAATTTTATGATGATCTACACAGCAAGAAAAGCCACAGATGCAGAAGAAATTCTGGTGTCACTTGCATCATGAATTTCTAAAGATTCAATCTTAAGCTTCAATTCTTCTGGCAAAGCTATAATCTTCAATATCTGTTGATGTAGTGGGAAGAGAACTAGTAACTCGAAAAGAACTTAGAAAACTATTAAGCATCTGTGGCATTATTCGAGCCACCTGCTAGTGCATTGTGTTGTAAACTTTTGGAGTAGGTATGTAGAGTTTGTTTTTAGGGTTGCTCACTGCACAGTGGCAAATGATAACATCAATCACAAACTCATTTAACAACTTTATCAGGTTATAAATAACAGTTAATAGCAAGAGTATAGAAACAAACCAGTGGTTTGGCTTGGATAGTAGTTACTCATACACTCAAAAAGGGCTCTGAGGGGAGGGCCTGTCTAGAGTCCCTGTATATAATATATAATTTATAAAATCCAAATTGGAGTGTCCACGGGTCCACGCGTCATCTGGTGAACGAAGCTGGCCTGGTTATACAGGGAGATCAAAAATAAATTTGATCGCGGGAGCCATTGACAACGATAATACTTGCCTAATCTGTAGCATGCTTTTTGTTAACGTAGAACTGTCACATTTCATTAAAGTTTAAAATTCACTTTCAACATCTTATTTAACTTATCTTATTGTTATATCAATGTTACCTATCAATTTATTGTATAAACTGGTTTAAATGACATATTTTTGCATATTTGTGTAGTTTATTAGATTGTGTTAAAGTCACACGAACTAATAATTCAGTTAATTGCAGTTCAAGTGTACTTAGTTCTATCAACTACAGTGTACACACTATTTTTCATGGGCTCTCATGATCAATTTAATTTTTAATCGCTTTGTGTATAATTATGGGTCTATCCGTATTATTCATAAAGCGTAAAGTAACCGTACCATTATATTTAACGGATGCATTTCCTAAATAAATTAATTGCATTTTGTAAAACTGCTGAGTTTAGTTTATATTCGTTAAGAACCACTTTCTTAAAATTATGATGAAATATGTATAAAAAAATGTTGGTTCAACACTAAGTTATAGAATAGAGAGTTGGAAAATGTTGTTCAAAAGTAAATGTTCTCCAAAATAAAAAAGTAACATTTATTGGTTATGGCTGCATTTAGAAAAAGATAATGTTCAAGCTAGTATAAGAAGAGGAACTTTAAAATAAATGTTTTATATTTTAATAACGTTAAACCGCAAATTAACCTTTTAAGCTATTTTATAAGCTCTCTTTAAAGCAAATTAAAATTCTGAAAATAATTTCTCAAAATAGTGGCCCATCAACTGTTTATTGCTCCAATAATGAACGCATACGCTAAGCAGTATATCCGTTACAATGTGTTTAAAAGCTTTTATGACACATATTTTACGACTTTATCCGGTTTCGATATTATCCTATGATGCTTTTGTAGTTAACGAAGTAAAATTACTAATTGTTTCTCTGAAACACTAAAGTTAAAATGAAACCTCTGCTTACGTAAATGCTTCATGTCGTTTTTCAGTCAAGCGAAAGTTCTTCTGAAACCTCTGAACAATTAACTTTCCCATTTACAAGTTACAGTTTTTACTTTTGCATGAATTGTAATTATTACAAATTGATTTTTCCGGTTTTTCTCGCTATGTGCTGGAATGGAACACATTCCAGTAATATCTGTAATACGAGGGAAAGGGAAAACGTTTTTCCGTTTTCAAGAACGATTAATATTTTAATGGGAAAATTCTAAACACAGATTCAGGACCGAACTTAAGCCTAGACAAGTAAGACTATTTTGACTAAGCCCGGGCTAAGCTGGGCTAGGGCCAAGATGGCCCACATTTTTTCAGTTCTTATGTAAAATGTAAAACCTGCCAAATTAATATTATTCAAGTACATATACAAAAAAAACATACTGAGTTTAAAAAAAAAGTTAAACCTATTTAAAATGCAGGAATTACTTTGTTTCTTTAATATATTGTTTAGGAAGTGAAACAAGATAATAAATTTTGGTTAAAAACAAAACGCAAATAATAGTTATAAATTTTAATAATCTGTTACACCACCTCGGCATGTCACACATTCATTTACGCTTCTATATAGGTATGCCGAGAATAAGATCATCAAGAGAGTTTTTCGATTATTTATTCCAGGTAACTTGGAGATGATTTAGTAGGTCTGTAACAGTTCCTGGAGGTTTTGATAAAGTAGACAGTCCGCTAATATCCCAGACATGTTCAATAGGCGATAAATCTGGAGATTTAGTGGGCCATTGGAGAAGGTTGATGTTTATTTGTTTGTGTGTTTTAATTAAAATCAAATAAATTACCTTGTAACACTTTCTAAATATATATTAAAGAATCAAAGTAATTCCTGCATTTTATATGAGTGTAACTTTTTTTTGAAACTCAGTATAGTAATATTTTACTGAAATTTGGAATTGGAAAATTTTATCTGGACCAGATACACCTCTGTCGAGTAGGTAAGTCACAATCATTGACCACCTGAGACAGGCAAAAAGTGCCAATAGCCATGCCGGAGAAATGACCTTTAATGAAGTTGCAGGGTTCAAGTATGTTTAATAAATACCTGAAATTTTTATGATGAGACAGAAACATAAGAGGAGTTATTCGGTGGGATAAAATACTTGCTCTGTAAACTCCCCTATGAGATATTAATTTCATAATAAAATATAATATTTCTAATTTTTCCAATGAAGAAATCCTTCTAAGAATGTCTTACTATACCGATTAGTGCAGCTTCTGGAAAAATATCTGTCTCAGTTTAAAAACGCATAAAAAATATACGATTATACTTATACCAAACAGTATTAGACACTTGGACAGAGCAACTTATCAGCGTTTACTTGAAATAGAAGCAGAAGTAATGCAGTATATGAATTATTATTAGATAATAGATGATTTCTCTGTATTAAAAGCAAGAAATAAAATTATCTCTTTTGTAACCCTATATTTAGGTATTTGATTTTTTTGTCTAGGCCCCGCAAAGGTTTCAAATCGGTCCTGCACAGATTAGGCCTTCTCTATGTAGTCACCTGCTTGGTATTTGGCCCATCGTTGTTTTAGCTTCATAATCCCCTCCTTACAGAAGTCCCCACTTTGACTCTCTAACCTTGAAGTCATCTCCATTTTAAAGCTGCAATCGTTTCTGAAATGCGTTCCACGAAGGCGAGCTTCAAATTTCCAGAACAGAAAGAAATCCGAGGGTACGAGATACGATGAATAGGTTGATTGTTGAAGAATTTTTAAGCCCAATTCAGCAGCTCTTGATGTCTCTGCAACGCTGTTATGTGGTGACGCGTTGTCATGCTGTAGGTGCACTCCTTTTCACAGTCATCCAGGGAGTTCATTCTTAAATTGATCACGCAATTTGGTAGCAGAAAGACACCGTGAAAATCCCATCCTAGAAAACCGGAAGCATCATTTCGGCAGTTGACGGTTTCGTTTTGAATTTCTTTGGAAGTGCAGAGTGTAATGCCGACATTTCATGTTAGTTTGTTTGCTGGCAGGATCATGGTGACTGTGGAATAGGCATGAGTTGCAAGATAATTTACCCATTAGGATAGTATAGGTTGTGTGAAAAGCAGTAAAAATAAATAAAAATCAATAAAATTATACAAATTATTTCAAGTACAAAAGTATTTTCAGTTATCCCCGAACATTTTTTTTTGAAAAGTTTGAAAAATGTTGATTTGTTTATTTTTTGGAATATAATTGCTCTTATATACCGGGTGTCCGTTCTCAAAGTCGAACATAGGCGATTAACATTGTATTGAACGTTTTTGCCGATTCCTGCTCGCCATTTCAACTTACAAGGAATATAGTGGTATCAATGGAAAGATAAAATTATTACGCATCAAACTTGGGAATTTTTAAATATGCATGGTTTGCTTTTCAAGTTTGATAGCATTTGTTAAAAAAATTGGTAATTAGTTGGCGTAAATCAGGTATTCTCTGTCAACGTCTGTTAAAATTATCTACAGAAAAATGAATTATTTTAATGAAGAATGAGTGAATGCACTAATGTTAATTGCCTATGTTCGACTTTGAGAATGGACACCCGGTATGTACAATTTTCCCTCATTTAATCGACTTCGTATCTCTTACGGATTCCGATATTTCTATACTCACATGCAAAATCAGAAAGAGTGTAAGAGAGGGCTGTATTTTATCACCGCTCTTGTTCAACTTATGAAGCGAGCACATAATAAGACACGTGCTAGAAAACTGGAGCGGAGCATCAAGATCGGAAGAGAAGATATCCAACTTGAAATTTGCCGACGGTACTCCATTATTGACGAAGGACGAAAAGGAATTAATCACCTTAACCAATACACTAGAAAACTTTAGTAAGGAATACGATGTTCATATAAATGTTAGGAAAACGAAGGTGATGATAGTAGATCGTTATAAAGATGAAGCCTAATGAGGGCAACGTTGGCAAATATGAGGTGACCGACCACTACATATTAAACAGTAGTGTATTGCATTTATATGCTATATTTGTGCAAGTGTTTGTCGATAGATATTTTTATGATATAAATAAGTATTTAATTCTGGGTGGCAAGGCAATAATACAAAAGTAACTAAGGTAGATACCATTGGGCGCATACAAAAGTGAAGGGCTACAACTTTCTGTTGTACATTAAAGTTTTAGCTATGCTTGCTACAGTAACAGTTAGATGCCATTTACAAACTGTCACGTTCATGTCTAATTTAGAATAAACAAAAAATGGTTGTAATCATAACTAAAAGTTTAGCGTACAATAGAAAAGTCTAGTCGTTTACTTTTCTATGCTACTGATAGTACTTCTTGTAATAATAATTTTTATGCAACTGTGGCTTATGTGTTCATTATCATACGTATAAAGTAAACTTTTAAAGAAGTAATCCCGCCTACCTTAAAACTAACTCATAAAGATCTTTATTTTACTTTGAAAGTATAATCTTGTATATTGGCCCTTGATAGCTGACGTAATATGGATTTCATGGCCCATGAGCCTACAAAGTTGCTAAGCAGTATAACAAACACCAACAACGCAGTGTAGCAACACCAAAAATTTACATAGAAACCATAGCACACCAAAAATGTACAGATTCAGCACAAGGACGACGTAGTAGCTTGTAGTCAAAATGCTGACGGTGTGCAGTTCATTATAAGTACTAAAGTCTCCACAGAGGTAGTCCGGCTGGCAATTGTATCAATGTAGTCACTTGATTTTGAAAAAATTAGCTGACGAATTAAAATCTGGTATCAAGGGGTTCATTTGATTGAAATAGCGAACAGGTTGAAAACAATTGATCAGGATGTGACGTTTGCTTCTCTACAAATTTGATTCAATTTGCAAGAAGCCATCTGGCCCCAATAAGACGCTACACGAACCCATCTGGTCTCTTCAAGATGTTACATGAAAAAATCTGCGACACAAATGTTATTTTTCCCATAGCACCACTTCTGTTCTCTCACTATTTGCCCCACTTAGATTTCTCTAGCTGAATGAAGATAAAAAAGAGGCCTCGAATGGGTATAAGAGAACGATGCCAGGTCAGTTTAAAACACTTGAGTCGAGCTCCAACCGAAAGCAACTTTGAGCTCTGGGAAACTTTAAGCTCAACAAACCGCTAGACTTGCTTAATCTTGCTGAGTGAGCCGCTATGAGCCTAGAACCCGCAGGTACTAGCCTCCAGCATAGCTAGCACTCGGAGCAACCGCTTAAGTTGTTAGGATAAGTTTTAACTCCAGCTTCTTCCTGAGAAGTAGAACTGCCTAGAATATCTGCCCAACTTGATTTTTTTTCTATATACCCGATAACCCTATCATCTAAATTGTAGAGCGCCGGAGTCTATCCCATGACGGATCCAGGCGTTTTTCTGGAGCTTATGTTAGTAAAACTGTCTGTTTTTTATATCCTAGTAGCAAGATCCTACCTGATAATTCTACCGTCTGGATTGTAGAGCGCCGGAGTCTATCCTGTGACCAATTCAAACGTTTTTCCGACCGATTCTCGAAACAATACTCGCCCTCCGACTTCGCTTCTCAAAAATTGCTATCTATTTAGGTCGATGATCACGTCCGGCTAACGATATGAATCAACTCAACACGGACCGTGTCTAAAAATCGCCGCACGAAACTAACATAGGATCAAACAGCAAAATACAAATTTTTCACAGAGAGCCCACCAAAGAAATCTGTGTTGAACTCACCCTGTGTAACCCATCCGTCTGCGCCCCGAACCAAATGTAAAAACCAGCAGAAGCACCCTGGCCGGAGTCCGCGGCAATATCTTAATTTAAAGTATATACTAGAGGTAAGAATAAACCTTTTTATCCAACTGGTTCGGTCTAATCACTCCAGATCTTTGCGAATCTTGGCTCAGAACTACCTTCTGACATTGGAAATAAAGAAACAATTAATTAAAATAATAATAGCCGTCCAGAGAACATTACAAGGATACTTTTCTATAAGAATCGACCGCCCATGGATGAACGTCAAATGGGTTTAAGTGTGACAGAGAGAGATATGGTAGAAGACGACGTATGAGTGCAAGACCTGCAACGACACGGAACTCTAAAATTGTGGCCAAAGTTAGTGATGGATGATATGCGAAATGCTGTTAAAATGGTAGCGAAGACTGATAAAGATTAAGGAGAAATCGAATAAATCGATACTGCATTGTTTCATGCGAATGAGGTCTCAGCACGATGTTGACACGGTTGCATAAACAGGGTCGAGTGAACATTTGTCGTGAGCTATTGACTCATGCTGATGCACATTGATGACATTCTGCTTAAACTACCCCTTGTGAACAAGATATTAGCTTCTTTCATGGTAACTTACAATAATTCAGCATAACAGCGTAGATCTGTGATTACATCAAATTTGCTTTATCTGTATCATTTTAATTAAACAGAGTCGTTGTTTTTCTATTGCCCTTTTAAGGGCTCTAGCTGACTCGGAGTAATATTCACAGGAAAACTCTAATAGGAATAGTTTAGTCTAAATACATGGGTGCACAAACAACAAAAGGCCAATGACAACATGAACCAAAATATGGATGGCTTCTAAGGGTTCACGAGCCACCAATGAACACAACTATTGTAAAAATCCTTGTTTGGTTCACTATGTTTAAAATATACATAAATCCAAAAAGTGCTGAGTTTTTATTTAGCAAAACACCACGGTCTAAACCGAAATTTAATTTTAATAGTTCGAGTAACCGCCAAAATCTGAAACAATATTCAAAACAAAGATGTTTACTAGTCTACTCTATCTGTTTGGCAAGCACTGTTTACGAGTATTTCAGTCTTGTTAATTTAGTAGGTGCTGATTAACATTATTAAATTCTCTGATCATAGTTCTCCCAACACTTTCTTTAAAATATGCGATATCTCATCATTAAAGGGTTATTGTATAGATTATAGATTGGTTATTCGTATGCAGATGCATTTCTAAGGAAATGACTCTCGTAAAGCTACTTATATACAACAAACCTTTAATATTCCTTTAGTTTTAGTGTGTGCCATAATTCATCATAATTTCGTAATAACTAAGTAACAGTCCCATTGCGGCCACCTTTATATGTAACCACTGGAGAGGGTTCACATAGTGTTTAACCTACTGTGATTTATTGTAATCCACAAATTGCTTTAGAAGTTGGAAGCATATTACGGTAAGTATAAAAAGGGTATACTTGCAACATCTGAAGCCAGGGTTTATGCCTAAGAAGGAGTAATAAATCACGTAATTTTTAGTAATGCGTTGAGTACAGCTGCAAAAAATTACATAATTCTATTTCGAATAACAGAATGCTTTTCTAAAGTTATAGCAAGTGAGCTGTTTAAAAGGTATAATTACTGCAAAACGCCGTTGAAAACTTGCAGTAACTCGTTACTAATCTATACTTTCTACGAATAACAATCAATCCTTCTGAAATTTGGGTAAGACACATATCTTGGCATTTTCAAAGGAACCTTTATAGCGCACGTCTGACTAACCTGAAAAGCGGGTCTTACCACATACACCGACTGTGTATTCAACTTTCCATGAATCCTTAAAAGCTTTTGGTAAAAAGTTTATATCAGTCTTGCTGGTGTTAGTTTCAACCCTTAAAGTACGCACCGCTGTCCCATTTATCTTTCTTAGAAACGAAGTGTTGGCAGTAGCGAGCTAGTTTAAAGACATTTATCGTACCTGCCAAAGATTTGCAGAACTTGCAAGGAGCAGGACTTAAATTTATCATTACGGATTACTGGGTTTCCGGAGATGGAGTAATTTAATTTATACTAATAACCACCTCTTTATTGGGCTTGTGATTGTTCACAATGCTTTATATTGAGGGACCCAAGTTAAATAATTTATGCTGAACTGAGATACCCGAGTAACTGCTTTCTGATATAATGTAATATTTATGAAAAGCTGCCGAGAAGTTCTGCAAAGTTTGTAAAAACGTTTGAAGATAAGTTGAACTTTCCAGCTTGTCTTGTATCAGGCGGGATTGTAATGCAAAGCTCTTGGTCAACATAAAAGCGTAAGACTTTGGAATTTAAGATTTTTTAAAACAAAGGAAGAAAGTTTGTTATAAAAAGCTGAAAATATGATTTAGTAACGTGTTCTTTTTATGGTATCTCTGTCAAACAGAATTTAGCTCGGTGAAATCCAACTGATAAATCTAGAACGCGGATGTGAAGCAGGCGGATAGGAAATGGCAGATTCTAAATCGAATTTGGTCCAGTGAGTAGTTGTCAAATTGGATCGATTCGTACATAACGAGGTGAATGGTGGAATGCGCGAGTTCGTCAAGTTCTATTAAAAACAGTGGTTTATGTGAACATTAATGAATTGCGAAATGTGGTTAGCTCGTTGTAATGATCGGAAAGACAGTTTTTAATGGGAGTGCTACAGGTTGTTTTCTATGGAGCTGATAACATAAAATTTCAAGATCTCAGGCATGTACTCTATACGTTAATTAAAACGCACAGCTTCTTTTTGTTATTAAATAAATGTCAGACGTGACTATCTATTTTCTGCGATTTAGTGAATGCGATGCTAAATCAAATATACAGTGTAATTGATAAACTAATTTGTAATTAAGTAGTATATCATATAAATAAAGGATAACGATCCAAACGTGTGTGTCCGTCACGACAATTGCAGACGCGATGTCCCCCATTTGCGTTTGCATTCATTTCGCCCTCGCCTCGATTTCGTGACCGAGGCGGAGCCCCTAAGGCCCCTTTGAAGAGGGGCGGAACCCCGAGGGCCCCCTTGGAGAGGGGCGGAGCTCTGTGGCCTCCTTGGAGAGAGGCGGAGCCCCGAGGGCCTTTTGGAGAAGCCCCCTTAGAGAGGAGCGGAGCACCGATCGCCCCTTGGAGAGGAGCGGAACCCCATGAGCCCCCTTAAAGAGGGACGGAGCTTCGTGAGCCCGAGAGGCGGATTCCCGAGGGCCCCTTAAAGAGGTGCGGAGCTCCGAGAGCCCCCTTGGAGAGGGGCGAAGCCCCGATGGTCCCTTTGAGAGGAGCGGAGCCCCAAAGGCCCTCTTGGAGAGGAGCCGAACCCTAGGGGCCCCCTTGGAGAGGGGCGAAGCCCCGTAAACCCCCTTGGAGAGGGGCGGATTCCCGGGGGCCTCCTTGGAAAGGGGCGGAGCCCCGAGGACCCTCTTGGAGAGGGGCAAAGCCCTGAGGGCCCCCTTGAAGAGGGGCGGAGCCCCATAAGCCCCCTTGGAGAGGGGCGAAGCCCTGATGGCCCCTTGGAGAGGGGCAGAGCCCAAAGGGCCACCTTGGAGAGGGGCGGAGCTCCGTAAACCCCCCTGGAGAGGGGCGGATCCCCGAGGGCCCCATTTTAAGCAACTATTTTCTTTTCAAATGATAAAAGATCTCCTTTAGATGGTTAACATTAATTAAAACTTGCACGGGCGTTTATCTACAAAAAACTCCCGTTTTATCAAAAAACTGTTTTAAAATGGTGATACTGAAACTAACAATAATGGTTTTCAGTTGAAAACGTCTGAAATATTACTGAAATATGACTACAAATACCTGTGTAAAGTGCAGGAGACGTCTGTACCCCATTCACTCCATTTGTTATACTGTGACAGGATTTTCATGTGCATTTTTTTAACGATGACAGTGACATTTAGTAACAAAATATTACTAAAGTAAAAATTATTGCTTGGTTAAAATTTATTTTGCATTCGTACTTACTTTATTTTTGTGTATAAAATAACACAAGTGTACATCAATTATGATACAATATTTATTTTGATGCTTAGGCCGTGTTCAGTAACTGAGCTACTTTAGATAATTTATAAAATGTCAATGTCTTATTTTGACATTAGTAACTTTTTGTAACTAAATATGCGTACACTGCTAAAAATATTCAATAGGACATTGAAACGACTCTTTTAATAGCGGATTTTAAAACAACCAATCAGAAACAGGACCAAAATTGACCACACTGTCATTAATATAGGCACTGTACTGTATACCTGTCAACACATTAGTTCGTGGTGTATATTTTTGTGATATTTGTGTGGTGTAATTCGTGTGATCTGCTGTCATCCATGTTGTCTCGAGATGCCAACCATTGTTCCTTTTTCGCCTTCTGTTGGCATGAAACCGGTGACACCAATAACTCGGCAGAAGCGATGAGATTTTTCAAATTTGGCATCTCGAGGCACATACGATGACGTGCTGATCGTATGGGACTTTTTTGACGTGTTTTTAATTAGATCATGTCGACAATTAGTAGTGCGATGGCTCCTCTTGGAGCCTTTCAACGGTTAGGTAAAAGCAGTGAGCTTCCACCTCACCACGTGAACGTTCCTCTTGGTTAAGAGGACGGGTATTTCCCTATTTCTTCCTCCACAAAAGAACCCTCTGCTTCCTGTCATGCGAAATGTTGTGTTTTCTGAGATTGAGTAACAATTGTGTAACAGAACGGAATGGCCCTACGTAATAGGCCTAAAAATGGTGATAAATTGAATAGGATGGACCGCGCAATAGCGCGTGAAGCCCCGTTTATCATATAAATAAAGGAGAACGATCCAAACGCGTCACGACAATTGCAGACGCGATGTCCCCCATTTGATTTTGCATTAATTTCGCCGTCGCCTCGATTTTGTGACCGGGGCAGAGCTCCGGGCGCCCCTTGGAGAGGGGCAGAGCCCCGAGAGCCCCCTTGGAGAGGGGCAGAGCCCCGAGGGCGCCCTTGGAGAGAGGCAGAGCCCCGAGGACCCCCTTGGAGAGGGGCGGAGCCCCGAGGGCCTTGTGGAGAAGACCCTCTTGGAGAGGGCGGAGCCCCGTGAGCCCCCTTGGAAAGGGGCGGATCGCCGAGGGCCCCCTTGGAGAGGGGCGAAGCCCCGATGGCCACTTTGAGAGGGGCGGAGCCCCAAAGTTCCTATTGGAGAGGGGCCGAGCCCCGGGGGCCCTCTTAGAGAGGGGCGGATCCCCGGGGGCTCCCTTGAAAAGAAGCGGAGCCCCGACGGCCCCCTTAGAGAGGGGCGAAGACCTGAAAGCCCCCTTGAAAAGGGGCGGAGCCCCGTGAGCCCTCTTGGAGAGGGGCGAAACACCGAGGGCTCCATTTTAAACAATTATTCTCTCTTCAAATGATAACAGATCTCCTTTAGATGGTTAACATCAATTAAAACTTGCACGGGTGTTTATCTACAAATAACTCCCGTTTTATCAATAAACTGTTTTTATTTGTTCCTCACTTGTAAACATCAATTTATCAAGTCACTGTATTCACCTTGAAAATGTTTCATAACTGGCTAGCCAGTAAATTTTTTACTGGCTAGCCAGTTATATTTTACAAGCGTGCTCATAGATAAATGATAGCGTGCAAAGCCAGAGTTGTCTTCCTTAGTATGTGTCATATTGATGAATTTAGTTGCTTGTCAGTCTGACATTTTGAATAAACGGTAAATTTCTAGTTATTTACAAGTGTGAAACAAATAAAATATTCAAGAATACACGCCAGGTAACCATTTTTACTGGCTCAAGGATATGACAGGCTCGCCTAACGGCTCGCCGGTCATCCCAATCCTATCGCCAGTAAAAACTGTTTTACCTGGCTTGTAATGTAAAATACTATAAAACGGTGATACTGAAACTAACAATAATGGTTTTCAGTTGAAAACGTCTGTTACTAAAGTATGACTACAGATACCTGTGTAAACTGCAGGAGTCGTCTGTACCGCATTCACTCCATTTGTTACACTGTGACAGTATTTTCATGTGCAATTTTTTAACGGTGTCAGTGACATTTAGTAACAAAATATTACTAAAGTCAAAATTATTGCTTGGTTAAATTTTATTTTGCATTCGTACTTACTTAATTTTCGTGTATAAAATAACACAAGTGTACATCAGTGATGACACAATATTTATTTTGATGCTTAGGCCGTGTTCAGTAACTGAGCTACTTTAGATAATTTATAAAATGTCAATGTCTTATTTTGACATTAGTAACTTTTTGTAACTAAATATGCGTACACTGCTAAAAATATTCAATAGGACACTGAAACGACTCTTAATGGCGGATTTTAAAACAACCAATCAGAAACAGGACCAAAACTGACCACACTGTCATTAATATAGACACTGTACTGTGTACCTGTCAACACGTTAGTTCGTGGTGTGTATTTTTGCGATATTTGTGTGATGTATTTCGTGTGATCTGCTGTCATCCATGTTGTCTGGAGATGGTAACCATTGTTCCATTTTCGCCTTCTGTTGGCGTGAGACCGGTGACACCAATAACTCGACAGAAGCCATGAGATTAAGAATCGAAAAATCGATGTAAGATCGAGAATCGAACTGATCTAGAAAATTGGCGAGATTTTTCAAATTTGGCATCTCGAGGCACATACGATGACGTGCTAATCGTATGGAACTTTTTTGACGTGTTTTTTTTTAGATCATGTCGACAATTAGCAGTGCGATGGCTCTTCTTGGAGCCTTTTAACGGTTAGGTGAAAGCAGTGAGCTTCCACCTCACCACGTGAACGTTCCTCTTGGTTTAGAGGACGGGTAATTTCTTCCTCCATAAAAGAACCCTCTGCCTCCTGTCATGCGAAATGTTGTGTTTTCTGAGATTGTGTAACAAGTGTGTCACAGAACGGAATGGCCTTTCGTAATAGGCCTAAAAATGGTGGTAAATTGAATAGGATAGACCGCGCAATAGCACACGCAGCCCCGTTTATTACTATTATAATTTTAAGGACGTTGAGTTATTTTTTCAAGGCTCTTGCGTTGTGATGCGACAAAACCGCACTTTAGCATTGCTGCCTCTAATTTTGGAAAACTTGATTCTTTAAATGCTTTCGATTACTGTACGTTTCGAAGTATTTGGAAGAGTTATTATAACTCCAAACCATAACAACAGACTAGTATAAAACGATAATACATTTTTTTAGTTAACGTCTAGAATCAAAATCCCTGTAGCTAAAATAAATTGTACCAAAAAATGTGACGCGATATCAATATAACATACAACGTAAACTTCTCAATGAGTCATAATAATAGGTCATTTATCATTTACCAAGCGAATTACGTGATTTTTTTGTTGCACACTGAAGAGATCTATAAATATTAGTAGCCACTGTGCTGAAAACACATGGAAAAATTGGAGTAATAAAAGTATAGTCACATGACTAGATATATACACAAATTTAGTTGGTAATTCACATTGGGTTACAGTAGGCGACGTTTTAGACTTGTCAAGGTGCGAGTGTATTATTTTTTGTTAATTATCCTAAGGCAACTAACTAAACGCCTTATTAGATATAAAAGTCAGAATAATTCATATGCGAGGTAGTTATGAAAAATAACATTTTGCAAATTTGCAGCGTTTGTTCTGGATCCTAAATGAAGCAACAAATTCAAATATTTCTGTACTTTTCCAAGTTAATCTGCAAATGATGAACAGTTCGTCTAATTTGACCAAACTTTTATATACACTGCGCCCCCAAATCGTGAAAAGAGATCAGCTGCACTCAACATTGATATTTCAAATAGAGACCATAGCTAAAAATAAAAAAACTATTTTAGCTCAAAAAAAAAGTATTTTTTAAAGATATGGCAAAATGGTTCTCATTGCGAAACTATGACCATGTGCAAGTGTTTGGATGGATCAAACGAATGTAATAAGTTGATTATTTTAGAGGAAGCTGCTAGAAAATTAATGTTATATGTATATTAATGAAAATCGTCTGATCAACTCGTAACTTTGCACATGGTTCTAGTTTTTCATCATAAAGATTTTTTAACAATAATATTTTTCGTATCTCATTAATAAATTAAATACTCAGTAGTTATATCCCTAGTGCAGTCTGTATATTCGAGTATTTCTCGAGAACGCGAAGCGTTCGAGAGAAATACTCGAATTATACAGAATGCACGCGGGGAATATTGCAAGACTATTCCTCGAAGAAATGTCATCCTTTGTATACCACACTATTAATTTTTAAAGAATTTTCAGTTTTGTTTCTGAAACTTCTTGTGTATCTAGCTGCTTTGCTCTTCTTCCGCAAATACTCGATATTGCACTTGTGCAAATACCCGGGTATTGCACTAGTGCAAAATATTCGCTGTATTCAGCTCTGATTGGTTCAAATTTTGAAAATTGATTGATGTGATTGGTTTATATTATCTGAGGGGAATAGTCAGCAATTATTTGTATTGAATATTTTATATCTGTATCAACTGGATATATATTCTTGCTGTAGAAATTGATGGTAGTAATGTGTTTCTGTGTTCGACCTTTCCGACCTTGTGATGATTCCGGTATGTTATCGTCATTGCCACAACAGGGAATAACAGTATGAAAATGTACTCGTTGCTAAGATGACGAGAAATTATAGTGCGGGAATAACTTTCCGACCTACGCCGAAAAAACCTACCGTAACGTAATAATCTATTTTCATGGTCTTTAGTATACGGGTTTAAAGTCAGATTAATAAGGTTAAAAGAATACAGTATTAAAATTACAAAGATGAATTTAAGTATGAAAAGGATATCAAAATTTTTAAAATGTATGTGGTAAAGAAAGAAAATAGAATTTAAAATTCAATTGAATGAAGCTGTATAAGAAACAGTAGGATTCTAACATAATTTAATTTTTATCTGAAATGAAGTGGGGAATTAATGGCAAATACTTATTCGAGAAATACCATTCAACATAGTGAGTGTTAAACAAATATGATAAAGTTCTATAGTGTGTTGGACTATAAAATATATGCTAAACTAAATCACTAAGGAGATTTTAATTTAGTAGTACACAAAATAACTTTGACTTCAAAAGATGTAATAAGTTTGTAAGCGGGTGAAATTAAGATAATAAACCCTTTATTATATGATTTTTAATCTATTTTGGTATGTGAAGGGTTATATATCGTATAAAATTATCGAGATGAGTATAAAATGAAATTTTAAAAACAATTTTAAATGGAGAAGTAATGAAGGAGAATCGATATGGTGAGATTGCCATATGTTAAACAGTTATTAATGAGTAATTGTGCTGTACCTCTAATGGCATTATATTCCAATTTTTCTAGACTATGGTGGTCCACTTTATCAAAGGCCTTACTTAAATCCAACAGGGTTGCTCCAGCCAATTGTTTATTATTGAAGGCGTCCACTACCATGTGTACAATTTCCAGTACTGCAGTAGTTGTTGATTTTCCAGTTTGATAACCACACTGACTCTGATTTATTATGTTATGTTCATTTATAAATTCCATAAAGCGTTTCTGTATAATTTTTTCAAATACTTTTGACATAAATGGAACAATCGATATTGGCTGAAAATTGTTGACTTTATTTGTATCGCCTTTTTTATGAATAGGTGTTACTCTGGATAGTTTTAGAACATCCGGGAATACTGCTTCCGTAATACACTGATTGAAAACTTCTGCCAAAGGACTAGCGATTTCTCCAGCTACATTAACCACTAGTTTTGTGTTTATCCCATAGATATCTTTTGTGTTGGTATTTTTTAAGGTCCCAATGAGTTGCAGTATTTCATCTGCTGAAGTAGGTCCGAGATATAACGATTATCGAGGGGATTGCAGGGCATTCCTTAGTAGTGCACCCGAATCCGCACAATTTATACTCTTGTTAATATTTTCTGAGCCAACCGTGATGAAATGTTTGTTAAACTCGTTGGCCAGTATATCGATTTTGGTACTGCGTTTATTTTTAAATTTTCCGTTGATTATATCCCAGGCCGCCTTGCTCTGGTTGGCTGCATTCTGAATATAATTACTATTATATTGTTTTTTTGGTGTTTTCAATCTCTTTTCGATACTGGTTCCTGAACTCCGTTACAGCTATCCTGGATTCTTGTGTTTGAGTGCATTCCTTGATTATCGAAGGAGCACGAAGTGTGTTCCTCAATTTCTGAATATTTTCGTTAAACCAATTTTTTTACGACTGACCAGAAAATGTGCGGTTTCTGGAGAATTTTTTCCCCTGAAAGTAACGTTTTGCCGGTCAAGATCGGAAAACAGGCATCAGGGACCGGTAATAGTTATTTACGTGGCAACCTTAGTAAATTAGCTTTTATGGGCGAGCCGGATAATTTGCAGGGAGAGCGACGTAGGAGAGAGCCCTGTAATTCGGTGAGCCCCAATAAAGGCTAATTGCAAGCGAGCCGCGTACAACGTTCTATTTCCTCTTAGGGAACATCCTAAAAATTAATATTAGTGATTAATTAAGGATGTGATTATTAGAAAACAAGGTGCTTGTAAAGTCGCGATTTTACAGGCACCTGGCCTTCTCGGAGATTACTGTTTCAATTACTTTTGTCTTATTTAGTAGTACTGTAATTACGTCTCTTCCTGTAGGAACTAGCTCAGCTGATGTGTTAGCAAAGGGATTAAATGGGGTAGATGTGTTTTTCTAAAGATTATCACGACATAGATAAAATTAGGAAGTTGAAATTCGGCATATTAGTTCATTTTACAAATCATTTTTAGAGTTTTGGAGAATTCATCACCGAAAGGGGTTACATGATACAAGTCTGTTTGTCAATATATCGCCACGGGGAAACTACTATGGGCAGTAAGTTGAAATTCGGCATATTAGATCGTTTTACTAATCGGAAATCATTTTAGGGTTTTTCGAAATTTATCTCCTCAAAATGGTTTATTCTAAAAATAGCCACAAAGGAACTACTAGAGGCAGGAAAATTAGATTCGGCATATTAGATCGTTTTACAAATTAGGTCAAAACAATTTCAGGCTTTTTAGAAATTAACTCCTGAAAGGGTTAAATGTGGTAGAAGTGTTTTTATAAAGATCCCCATAATATTGCTGCAAGTAGAAAGTTGATTTGGCACAGTAGTTCCTTTGACACATCTAGTCAAGTCATTTATAGGGTTTTCGAAATGTATCCTTAGCGGTTGGACTGTGTGCACAAACCTTTAGTGCCGATATTCGATTCGCGCGCATCGAAATTCGTTAGATTGGCAATAAATTTTTTTGGTGGTGCTCGGATTTTGTAAACTCATGACGCTTCAATCATCTTTTCATTTTTACAGCGAAGCTAGCAGTTTGCATGGCTCGCATTCTATATTCCGATGGTCTGCTATATGTTTTATCGGACTTTTTCACTGTCTCGAGTGTTTATCACACAACACTAGCCCTGGTGGCCTAGTGGTAAGAGTGTCAGACTAGTAATCACAGCGATCAGTGGTCTCGGGTTCAAACCCCGGAGTAGGCACTAGTGTACGTGATAAAAAACGTACAAAAAATCAGTCCTTCTCAGGAGTTCATTCACCTGTAGACTGGAGTAGATCAGAAACTCCCGAAACGTTGTGTGATAAACACTCGAGATAGTGGAAAAAGTCTGATAAAACATATCAGAATCTTTCAGGTACGTATCAAACACAAAGATGATTTCATCATAATTTCCTGTGAGAGACATAAGCCTGTCGTTGAAGCAGTCACTCAGACCTCACTATCGTTGCTGTCTAAATTATATTTTTCCGCCAATCGTACTAGAACTGACACATTATTGATAACTGGTTAATTTACAATAAAACTGTACAGGAATAATATTCCCGTCCTAGGCAGGGAATATTCGAGTACTATTTCCTATTTTTTAAATTATTGGTATCGATTGGCAGAAAAATAGTATGTGTATCTTGGACAAAAAGCAACATTCCCAGACTCCTATGTTGTTGGTCTCGGCATTCGCCTCGCCCAACAATATTCACAGTCGTCTGGGATGTTACGCTTTTCGTCCTACATACACAATGTACTATTATGTTACTTAGAAGCTGAGATATCAACAAAAAATGTTTCTGCGTCAATCATTTTGTAAAATGCAAGATGGCGGCTATGTGGGGCTCCGGGAAAATGGAAACATTGTTTTTCTTATTGCTTATACTATAACCATTTCTAAAATGTACAGTTTTTTTACTCTCCACAAAATTCCGGCAAAGGTCTAAATCAAAACATAGTGAACCTGACTACTAGGTTTTTTGTGTTGCTTGTTTACGCGCGTTTACTATGTCAAGGTAATTCGTGATTCTGATATAATAAATAAAAATAAAAAGTTAAATACCTCGATTAGTTCAAATTTAGGCATACATTTGTGTTATACTTTTTAAAGACAAAATTATTGTCTGCACAAAAACTTTAAAAATATAGGGTATTTTATTTAAAAGTATAAACATGATACCATTTTCTGTTAAACTGGAGTGCCAGAAATAAAAAATCCAGATTTGCAGTACTTGAAAGAAATTTTCGCACCTTTTCCATTCCATCTAATTTGTAACTCAAAAATAGAAATGTTACTAATGGTGGACAAGTTAAAATTGGCACCCTGCATATGATAAAGTATTGTTTCTTACTTTTCTAAATTCTTCACCCGGCGGAATTGTTCACTTTATACCCTATATTTGAGGGTGTATTGTGTCACTTAATGGCCCAAGGGCAATAGGGTACTTTACGGTCCACTTAGTGCCTTATTTGTCTGTTTGTGACATCGTAAGTTGTCAAAACAAAAGAAATTATAAATTTGATTTTAATTGTGAATATTCCGACCTGCACATAAAATGTTATGTCCACCTCATGCACAACCGGCGTTTATGGCCCTGTGTTAGAGCGCTGGGCTATGCCTTGGGCTCTAATTTCGACACGAAGTGTACGATGTATTGAAATTCCCTCATATCGAAAACCACTCTGAGTCAAATATCTCTAAAATTCGTGTGAACTGACTAACTAACCCACGATACCAAATCTCCGTCTCGGTTGTGGGGATCTTTTGGTGAAGACCCCAGCCGACTAGATCCCTCCCTCGTCTTGGAGGGTGTGTAAATGTGCTGTGCAGTGTACGTCTGTACGTATCTTAGTATGTGTACACGATTCCGATCGCCAGGAACCTTTCTGAAGTCTTGGATCGTTTTCATACGATATGTATATGACGTTCACGATCTTTTCTCAACAGAGCAGGCTATGATAGGTTTTTATTAGGTTGCTCGCAGGTCTTTTTGATAAAAGTCAAACTTGACAAGACGTAAACTTCAAATTATTACAAGTAAAATATTTTGCCATTGTTGCAATTACGTTGTTTTGCAATATTATTCAAAATGCCAAAAATCATACACTCAACCATAAAAGCAGCTATAAAGAAGACTTATGATAGCTACGAGAAGGACACGAACTTGGAGAAAAAGCAAATTATAAACAGAATCACTGATATTTTTGGGGTAAATATTTAATATGTGATTCTGCATTTTTTGTTAATCGCGACTTATTTAGGTTTCGGATTGGATGGTAAGAGCAATTTTGAAAGGAGGGCCTGACAATTTGAAAACTTCTATTTCTGGAAAACGATCAAAAACTGACAAACTCACAAATTATATTTTTAGAGAAGATTTGCAGCGACTGATTTGGCATTATACTTCGAAAAATGGACATTTTACTTTAGATACATTATTAGCGCAAGCGAAAGCAAATTTGGAATTTACAGGGGGAAGAACTACTTTATTCAAAATTATCAAATCAATGGGTTACAAACATAAAAAAGTCGATGGACGCAAAATTTTATGTGAATCGAAACATGTCGTTGCAGCCAAAATTAAATTTCTACAAAGATATTTGCAGTTTCAAAATTCTAGTGAAAACGTGGTCTTCGTGTACCTTGACGAAACGTGGATCTACCAGAATGGGTCTTCGATTCGTCAATGGTTACATGAAACAGATTTGAAAAGTAACCCAGCCAAAATTAAAAGTGAGGGGAAACGTTTTACGGTTTTGCACGCGGGAACAAAATTTGGTTTTTTGGAGGGATGTGACTTGCTACTTGACTCTGCTAACAATGATAGAGACTATCATAAAACAATGAATGGAGAAATTTTTCAAAAATGGGTGGTTAATCAGCTCATTCCTGCATTGGCCAAGCTGCAAGGTAAATGTGTGGTGGTGATGGACAATGCACCATATCATTCGGTGCAGTTGGACAAACCACCCACATTTTCTAGTAAGAAAGGGCAAATTCAAAAATGGCTGGTTAAACAAGGGGTGCAATTTGAATCGAAATTAACAAAAAAGGGGTTGTGGGAATTAGTGAAACCTTTATTAGCAGACAAACAAAAACGTTACCTGACCGACGAAACTTTGATAGAGCACGGTTATGAAGTTCTTGTGTTGCCCCCGTACTATTGTCAGTTTAACCCGATTGAAATGGCTTGGGGGCAATGTAAAGGCTTCTATAATAAGCACATAAATTCCCAGCCTTCATCTAAAGATAGGGTTTCGAATTTATGGCGTGAAGCTCTATCAAAATGTACCCCCGACATGTGGCAAAATTATTTTAATCATTGTGCAAAACTAATTTCGGAAGACTGGGCAAAACATATGGGAACGTGTTCGAAAATGTTCCTCCTTTCATTATTTCTCTAGGAGAATCAGATTCGGAATCAGATAGTAATGATGAACCTGAAAGTACTACCTAGAGAATTGACACTTGAAACTGTGTTTTAAAGAAACAATAATTAGCAATATTAGCTTAATAAATTAGAGAGCGTCTAGCCGGCTGGTAGAGTGCTTGCGCCAGCAGTCGGCAGGTAGTGGGTTCGAGCCCCACACCCGTACATTGGAAACATCGAACGCTCTCCGGCCATCATACGAACATCTTTGGTGGTCGTGACCCCTGTGAGGGTATTCTTCCCTAATGCAAGGGGTTAGGCTAGCCACCTACCCCGGCCGCGGTTTAAGATGGATTATAAAACCGCATTCAAAGTGTGGAAATAACAGGCTCTCAGCCTAAATTAAGAGGAAGAAGAAGAAGAAGCTTAATAAATCAGATTTTACCGAAAATTAAATACAGAAACGTATAATTATAATAATTTTTCATTTTAAAAGTTAGAACAAATTTGTACTGTGAAGCATATTCAAATTTTATATAAACAAATCGTTGTTACAACATGTCTTTACTAATAAATGTATTTTAAAACTTTAAAATAGATTAGAAAATACTAAATGAACAGCACAGTGTTTGTAAACCTCAGTAAACTTTTATAAAAAAAATCATTTTAGTATATTTCCAGAACTATTTTCAGAATTGGAAAAACAAGAAGTGATCCTAGTAAATTCTGAAAACGTAATAAAGAATTTGAAAAGAAACATCAACGATTTGCCGGGATTTGATTATATAGAAGAGCAATTAAATGGCAACAGTGGAGCTCTTTCAAAATCATAACCTGAAATTGAATATGACATAACCTATTTCTGTCATAGCTATTTATTGCTAAACGGTACCAACAAAAATTGCACCCTAACATAGCCTGCTCTGTTGAGAAAAGATCGTGAACATCATATACTCCGGAAATGAAGGCAACATCAACTTTTGAGGCATGGTCGTCGGCAATAAAATTTGTGTGTGTGTGTGTGTTTTTTTTAATAAATAACTGGTTCATAACATTTCCTTGTACTAGCAAAACGCAGTGATGCTGAGTGTCGAAGTATTCTTGGAAAGCACCAAAGGGCGCTTTTTTGGGTGGGGGGTACCGTATATTTTTCAATTTAGCTTTAATAACGGTTTTTTACTATTTCTATATATTTATATAAATACCTTACGGTAGAATCATTACTCAGCCACAGAAACGCATAACGCGCCGTAAGCTTCTGTATGGAGTAAAAAAAACAAGAAAGAAATAAAAAAGAATATAAATAATTAAAGCAGTTAATTACTGATCATTGATATAATTTAGTACCTATAGACGGAAAGCCAGCGACTATAGTTATTTGTTTCATTAGTACAAAAAATGCATGATTTCCGGACAAGTAAGGCCGATCGGCGAGTCCTACGCGTCCCGAAAACGCATTTTTTGTGCGAATGAAACATACTATTTTTTCTCCAACTACTCATAAATTCGGTAATATGACTTATTATTTAGAATCAAACATTGTAGGTTATATTATAGAACTCTCATGGCTTAAATAAACAATCAATACACGGGGAAATTAAACAACAACGACTGCGCTTGCCGAATATTGTCGAAGCGTTTGTGTTTTATTTAAAATTTACCAGGTAAAACCCTATCTTGCGTTCATTTTTGTACTAGTGCAAATACGAATCGAAAAGAGTACAGTTGCCAAGGTAATTTGTGAACATCCCAAAATGCCTTACTTTTTATACAAAATTATTCGACAATATGGAGTGTTATTCGTGTGCTTGGAGAAAAAAATAGTTAGTCATTTAATTAAGAAAATATTTCATGCTTATTTAATATCGCTGATAATTGATTCGGAAGTCTGCCTGGTTTCCGGTGTTGGAGAGGTGCTCAAATTATATTTTCATTTCTTATGGATTTTGGGAAAAGTATCCCCAGTAGGTCATGTTTAGTTTTGTGAAACTGACAAAATGTCAAGTATAGTTTTTAAATTAGGCTATATTTGACAATATTATTAGCTATACATATATTTGTTAAATGTCAAGAATTATACATACATACAGCAGAACTATTCTAGCTTTGTGGTCGAGGAAGGCCATGGAAGGCGCTGTTATCATAATTGATTCCACTAGTTTGGTAATGCATGAAGTGAAATAAATGTCATATACCGGGTGACAATGAGACTAGGGCCATGCCTCTATCTTCGTTAGTGCTTTCGTAAATGGCCGGTATGGAATTTGTGATAAATGACCATGATGGCTTTAATTGTTTGTGGATTATTGGCGTAGACTTTGTTATTAACATAGCCATAAAGGGAAAAGATAAACCGTGTCAAATCACACGATCTACGTGTTTCGCAATATGACACGTCTCCGCGAAATTTTCACCATACTTCTGATGAATTTTCACTGCATCTATATGTTGTTGTAGCGTATATCGTTCAATTTTCTTAAATCGTATAGTTTTACTTGCCAGCTCTCGAGAAATTATAGTCTTATGTTTGACAGTTAAAGAATGCCGCGAAATTTAAAATGAAATCTCTTATTGGGAAAACCCCATACTATGCTAGGCAGATGGCGCGGTTTTAATTGCAAAGAATGAAGATGACCTCTAAAGGCACATACATCTTTTCAACATAACGGCAGAAAAAAGTAAATATGGTGATTTTAGTTGAAAAAACTATGTGCATGACAACGTCAAAAAACCCAGTAGATGTAAACTTGACAAAATCATTTAACAGGTTGACATTTAAATACCTTGGTATAGACAACTCACGGAAATGTTGAAAATGAAGTATGGCAGCAAACTGTCAAAGCAAATAGGATAGCAGGATGTCTAAATAACATTGTCTCACGAAATAAGTTATATTAGAAAGTATACCTACCACAGGAAAAATTTATAAAATAACTATAAGGTCAATTTTGACCTATACTGCTTAGACCAGACCAGACACATCAAAAACTAAACGATTAATTCAAACAGCCGAAATAAAAATATTACGCAGAATCGAGGAGAAAATGCTACTAGACCTAGAAACTAACCAGAGAATTAGATCACTATATAAGGTTGAAAACATTAATGAATGGGTACAGAAAAGAAAACAAGAATGGGATGTACACATTAGCAGAATGACAGAACTATTCTACTATTCTTTCAGTAGGAATTGCGAGAGACAAGTTAGCAATCGAAAAGAGAAGCTCAGAACAATCCAGAAAACTTTGGAGTGATAACTTGTATACTTAAAAGGCAAAGTTGTAGAAAGGAGAAGGATACAACCTAAATTGAAAAAGGAAGAAGAAGAACAAGAGTACTTATTTATCTGTAAAAATTTAAAGGTATTTGAAAACGTTGCTTTGATATCTGTTAGCGTGTCTCTCCGTTTGAAAGGACTATTGATAAAGCTACGATACAACAGATGTCACAAGAGTTTCATGTAGGTAGAATACAGTAGTTCTTCAGAAAAAAAAGGACTGAAGAAAAGACACTACGAAGGACCAAAAGTGTCTACAAGACAAAGCGATGAGAAATTTGTTAATTATCTTCGAGAATATCCATTTAACACACATATGAGAGCAAAACGGGAAACAAATTTACTGAGAGTGCATAGAACTGCCCTATGAAGTTATCTGATTTAAACAATTATCCTGCAGCATGTAAATTCTTGCTAATAGAAAAACATATACAACCGTTTCTTGAACATTTACAGCAGTATCTCAATATGAATGAAAAGTTTTAATTTTATTTGATAAAATGACATTCCAACTCTATCATAAAGGCTGTGTTAGAGTACATCGGCCTTAAAATACTAGGTATATGGGACATGTGGGCATCGATTAGTGTCCACGGTCCAGCTGTCTGCTGGCTTATGAACTTTTGGTGAATATCATTTTTCCATCAGTCACTCGGTTATTTCCAGAAAAATGTACTTCTTAGTACAATAACTGTACACTGTGCAGTACAGAGTGGGCAAATGTTAGGGAATCTCGATAATTATAGGAGATAGGGAAAACTGGCCCCATCCTCGATCTCCTCTTTCGAGAAAATGTTAATGGTGCAAACCAAAATTGGCTATCCTCTTTTGTTTTCGAGTTACGTTTATCAGTTCGATTTTTCGATTTTCCGTTTTGTGGCTATATCTCGCATATTTAAGAAAATACAGAAAAGTAATTTCTACGTTCTTGCGGCACTTTTTTGATAAGAATGCAGTGGCGTACTCAGTTTCTCAAAAATGGTTTTGAAATTCGAGTAATTCCATAAATTTGCATTTTTTATATGGAACTATGGCATCATAAGAAAGAGGATCTTCTTATTACAGCCATACACCGGGTGTCCACTTTCAAACTGGAATATAGGGTTTTAACATTGTTTTTAACAGTTTCATGGACTCTTGCTCGCCAATTCAACCTAGCGAATATGTTTTGGTATCAACGGAAAGAGAAAATTATTTCGCATTTAATGGTATAAAAATTAAACTATTTTTGTCAATTTTTATTGAAAAATATTAATCAACGGTTTTTATGTTTTACTTACCTCGTCTAAAAGACGAAGGAAGTATTGTAATTGCGAAAAAATCACCTTTTGAGATTTCACAAGATATTCACTTTTCAGGGTCCCTAGATGACGATAACAGGTTTTCTCAATTCCGTCTGTTTTTCTGTCTGTCTGTTTGTCTGTTGGCAATATAACTCAAAAACTATTTGTCGGAGGAAGACATTACACATTCTATATCTACCTGGCATGAAACCGAGACAATTTCACACAAATGAGTGAGCACCTTAAAAAATTAAAATTTTGTTTTTATTTTTGATTTAACTTAACAATAAATACAAGTAATAATTTGTGCATAGCGCCGGCTTTATTCTTGCCAAAAATGGAACCCAATAGATACAGAATAAATGTTGTACGATACAAAATGGAACAACAAATTAGTGCGTTACTTAATATAGCTGCAACGCAGGAATTCGAAGGGTCGGTGCTTCGTAGCTCAGGTAAAAATAGCCCGTTCCCTTGCAATATCCCACAAGACGTTGGGACTGCATACGCGGTTCGCCTGCCCTTAGAATTCGACCACCGATAACTTTTTAGTTTTCTCGTCTGAAAGACGCAAGAAGTATTGTAATCACGAAAAAATCACCTTCCGAGATTTTTCAGATCTTCAGGTTTCAAGGTCACTATATGACGAAAAAGAGGTTTTCTCAATTCCTTCAGCCAGTTTGTCTGTCTGTCTGTTGGCAGTATAGCTCAAAAACTATTTGTCGGAGGAAAACGATATTTTGTATACAATTATATATCTACCTCGCTTGAAACCGGTACAATTTCATACAAATATATGCAGGGCAAGCACCTTAAAAAAATAAAATTTTATTTATTTAAAGTGTTAATTTTGAAATAAAAGGAAGTAGTAACTTTCACATAGGTCAAGCTTTACATTTGCCGATAATAAAACTCAACCGATAAAGGATAATGTCACAAAAGAGTAAAAATGTTTCAACCATTACACCGCGCTCTTCATGAGACCGGGGCGCCGGACTTTTCTGGAAGAGACTCCGTAGCGGAGTTGGAATTCCGCCGGACTTACATCTGTAGAGCCGCAGATGCGGCGCGGTAGGTTCAAACCCCAGCGGGATACATTTTTTTAAATTTGAAAATGTATTTAATTTTTTAGAAACGTAAAGATATTTGTACTCCTAACTTAATTTGATTTTTAAAATTATTTAGTGTCACAATGTCGACGAGGGAAGTTCTGCGTAAAGCCCTTTACAGATTTTTTATTTAAAAATTTATTTAATTTATTAGAAACGTGAAGATATTTTTACCTGTAGCTTAATTTGATTTTTAAAAGTATTTAGTGTCACAATGTCGACCAGGGAAGTTCTGGGTAAAGCTTTTTACAGATATTTTTAAATATGAGTTGCCTTGACTTGAAAAGAGTTGACAGCTATACTCAAATTGATTTGTTATTTGATGACATTCAGAGTTAGTTTAGTAGTTTTTTTTACTTTATAACATGAACGATTACTCGACCGAAGACATAAATGCACTTGGCAACATTTAAATATCTCCTTTTGTATACTCGGCTGTGGCATCATAAGAAAGAATATTTTGTCCCATTCCAGTGATATATATTTTCAAAATAGTTTTTTAAAAATATTTCTTCGTTTTCTAGTAGAAGGCTTGTGTCATTCAAATATATCTACTTATACAAAGTATACGGCATTGCCTTGCTCCAATATGGATAGTATTGACAGAATTCATCACGTTTGATAGCACTTGTTGCGTAGTTGCATGCTCCAAGGACTGGTCAAACAGTCTCGTTAGTTAAGTAGTTAGTATTAGTAGGCCTTTATAGGCACTTTTTGCCAACCCCATGGGCAAGGTCTAGGCAATCAGAGTACCAGGTAGCTTAGTCCTACTTAGAGTTTTGCCGAGACTAAAGAGTTCCAACCCTAACAACGAATCTTTTACATGCTACACATCGTAGTAATATGGGACCCACGGATTTACATCATTTCCGAATGATGCAATTCTGTAGCAGTTTTCACCCGCATTTTTAAATTTTTTAAATACCTCACCGGGAACGGGGATCGAACTCTGGACCCTTAGATCAGTAGCCAGAATGCTTAATCACTGAGCTATGGAGCCCGGCCGTGAGTTAAGTAACGTTCGCAGCGGTATGCACGTTAAGCCGTCGGTTCCGGCTGTAGTTCCGGTGACAGTCGTTAAATTACGTCAGAACGTTCGCGCAACCTGAATACTCTGCCACCAGGCTTGCTACCACAAGCCATACGATACACGATCTAGTTTGATTGTAGCTTATAATATTATGCAACGTTTGTCATACATGTGGACACATGGAAAAGTATACCAATAAAAATTATAAGCGATCTGAATTGTTATTGATGTTCGTATCGTTTGTTATTAATTTTTTAATGATACCTGTGTTTTTTAATTTGGAGAAAAAAATGAGATCTTTTAACTTTAATTTCGATTAACAAAATTTTCTGGTGGCTAAGTGAGCGAAACTAGAGTTGTACAGTATATTCTTATTGCATCTGATAAGAAGTTAAATATGAAGTATCTCATTTTCCGTAATGTGCCGGGCAGTAAGAAATAGGAGAAACCAATGAACTTTTTTCCCGGATCAGGTGTCTGTGATTTTAACATTTTTTTTCAATACTAAATAACTTTTCCAAATAACGTTTTTTATATTTTGAAAGATACGGGCATTTTATTCTTTTGCCATTTTCATATTTTCGAACCTCCCCTGTATACGAAAAGAGCTATTGCAATTTTGGTAAGTGCATTTCAGTTTGGGAAGATGTAGGGATTTTTTCAAGAATAAAATTTTCTGATAATAGAAAAATAATGTTTTTCGATATGTATCTAAATTTATGATGAACACTGTATATAAAATTATATACGAGGTCTGATGAAATAATAACGAGAATTTAAATTTTTATCAGAGAGTATTTATTTATTCATCAATATTGGCCCTTTCAAAGTAGTTCCCATCACATACAAAATTCTTATGCCAACGGTGTTTCCCATCAGCAAAACATTTGCGGAACGCACTCTATCTTCTCTATGTTTGCAAAATGTCCTTTCAATACTTTCTTCGTTTTCGGGAACAGGAAAAAGTCGCAGAGGGCCATATCTGGGGAATACGGTGCTTGCTGCATCACGACGGTGTTGTTCTTGATCAAAAATTTACGAATAAGTAGCGCAGTGTAACTCAGGGCGTTATCATGATGGAGAATCCAGGAGTCGTTTGCCCATAATTCTGGTCGCCTTCTTCGGATTGCTTAATACAAACGGCGTAAAACTGCAAGGTAATACTCTTTAATGGAATATTCCGTTATAATCGGAGAAAGCAGTAGAGAGCACCTTGACATTTGATCTAACTTGGCGTGCTTTTTTCGGTCTTGGTTGTTCAGGGCGCTTCCATTGAGACGATTGAGCCTTTGTTTCGATATCATAGCCATACACCCACGTTTCGTCACCTGATATGAATTCAACTATTTTGGAACAAATTTTGCAGCCACTCGTTTCATGCCCAAATCTTCAGTAAAAGTTGCTTCGCATGAGCCGTATGGGATACCAACTTCCTCAGCAGGCTCACTTCTAGTGATTCGTTGATGTGTTACGACGCTCAACTTTCTTGTTGTCGTCAAATGTCATGACGGCCCTCTTGGAACCGTTTGTACTATTCATAAATACTTGGTTTCGACATAGCGTCCTCGCGAAAAATTTTCTTCAATATTTGCACCACTTCACTGCACCTTATTACATTTATAGCGTAAAATTTGATGCAATTTCTTTGTTCCGACATTTTCACAAAACAAAAATCGCATAGTGTACTATACTTTGCCGTCAACACTTAGCTGCCAAACACAAACTGCGTGTACAGTTATGGCCGAAAAAAATCGGACAATTACTTCTATTTTCGCGATATTCCACCTTTCGTCACCGCATTTATATGGGGCATAATTACTTTGTCGTATAATTTCTAATTTGGAATTGTTTGGCAGATGTCAAATATTCAATGTTGCAGTATGACATATTAATAAAACAAATTCAAGCAGCTAGAATTAGACAAATAAGAGTTGTCCCATTTTTTCTTGGCCGCAACTGTACAATTTGGCTGACAATTGAGATGTACGTAACCGATATTAGTATCAACGTAAGAAAATACGAGTGGGCTCCATTGAAAACGAATAGCACAGGAAATTCAAAATTGTCATCATTAATTGATGGAACCTCATGTTATGATACCTGTCGTTGGCATGAAAAAATCCTTTTTCTCATGATGCCACAGTCATCTATGAGTTTCATATAAAAATACAACTTTATAGTATAGCCTTAGTTTAGCAACTTTTTTTGAAAAATTAAGTACGCCGCCACTGCATTGCTATCAAAAAAGTGTATGAATTACTTTTCTCTATTTTGATAAGTGAGAAATAACCACGAAAACAAAATTTGAAAAATCAAACCATTGTTTATAACTCGAAAATAGGATACGATAACCAATTTTGGAATAGTCCGAAATTTAATTCATTCCATGCCACAACGCCTTCAAGGTGTAATAGATCAAAATGCCCATGCTACAAAATACTATTAGATTTTTATTAAGTAATTTACTTATTAATTTGTTTAAACGTTCCTTAGAATCAAAATTGATATAGTAAATGAGATTGTTTAGCCTTACCTAAATTAATGAACTAATGCTAAAGTCACCGTCAAACGTTGTTCCGTTTTTTTGTCTTTGATAGTAAATAGTTTAAAATTTAAATTTGCAGGCAACCAAAAACATTTTATCTGTCAATATTTGCAAGTTGGATGAGTGGATTCATATATTCGCAGCCCGACTAACAAGCAAGTGATAAGTTTGGTAACGCCCAAATCGAAAAAAAACTTTATTGTTTTCTTTCATACACAGAAAAGCGGAGCTTAAGTAGAACGATCTATTAACTAGTACATTCGGCTTAAGACTAAATAACATATCATGAAAAGGCGAGAATGCAGACTCGCAAAGTTGCATATAAGCATTGATAATAGTAATCTTACAGGAAGCAGATAAAGCGTATCTATTATAACTAAGCGATTTCTATATATATAACTCCTCCTTTGCCAGTTTGAAAAGCATATTTGGAAAATTGATTTTCAATGATTAATTATATGCTGTTCATACTTTACATTGTAATAAATTTAATGGTTGTTCTACAGTCGGAGTAGGAGTGTTTATATTTTGTAAATTTGCGACTATTCTATTGATTAAAATATGGCGTTTAAAATAGGCATATATAAAAAGACAAATAATGATTAATACAAATAGGATTATAATAATAATGGAACTTATGCTATAATAATTATATATAGGTGAAGAATCACCTTGTTGTAGTCTTTCCTTGTGATAACTCCATTTTAATTGTTTAATGATTCGAAAGTGAATAAAACATCGTTGTAATTTATGATTGCCGAACAATCTGGTGTTATTTGAATTAACTGGGTGTTAACGAGAGTTTTATGGTATTGAACATTATCGCATTGAATTTCACAAATAACTTCGCTAGGTGAACTAAAGATCCAAGTATTTTTTGTAAGTTTAATCAATTTAGAGTGAGATAAGGGAAACGTAAACGGTTTACAAGTTTGATTTGGATTAAAGCTAAGAAGTTGCGTTTCACACAATTTACTGTTGGGTATGAAATAATGATTTTCATTTTGACAGAAATATTGGTTGTTAGATATTATTGAACAATATTGAGGTTCCATAGGGATACTATATTCTTTTGAAAACAGTATTGAGTTAAAAGTGGGTAATGTCATGTGAAAGAGTTGATCTCTGTAATAAGCAGGAATAGGTATCAAATTAATAAATTGGTAACTTATTGATTTTTGCACGAGTGGTATCTCGTAGATAAATGTGAAACTGCTTTTAGTCTGATAAGCTTTGATTTTGATTAAACTCTCATACAAGTGTAGGGTTGACGGTTCAACAGGGTAAGGTAATTGTAAGGTTTTCTTTGTATTTTATTAAGGTACTTCGGGATTTCAAGTAACGAAGTTAGAAGATTGTTGTCATCGATTAAAGAGAGATGGATTTGTTGATTTTGTGCGAATGTTAATGATGTCTCAAGTTCCATAAAAACATTTATGAAAAGTTGGAGGGCTTCTATAGTTTCAACGAGGGTAGTAAAAGTCGACAAAGTATTTAGGATTTTGCCATTGTTAGTTTCGATTTCCAAAATAAAACTTTGTAAATTTTGCGCAATTGTTTTCTGGTTTTCGGATAATTTTTGAATATTATCATTAAATGTAGTGATAGAATTATTGAGAATTTCTGTCTGTTCCTCTAGAATGGTTTTCTGTAAATCTGTGGTCTTGGTTAATTTTTCGATAGTCTCGTCATATCTTCTTCCGTCTTTTGCGTCAAGGTTTCCTGTGAAGAATTTAATCACTGTTCCGATACCGTCTAGGAGTTCGCGTTTGGAACGGGTGATTTGTATTTCGGGAAAGAGTTGTCTGATCAATAAATCGGATTTCTTCAGGTACTGATCAAGGATTAATAATTGATTGTCAGGGGTATTATAATTTCCTGTTGGATAGTATATGCGATAATTACTTCCTTGAAGGGTCGTAATAGTCTCTTCTATGTTGGATTTTAGATGGATATAATTTTGTAAAAGAGGGGAATAGTCAAGAGTTTTCACTAATGTCCACTCACTGTCCTTTAAGATTGCTGTGCCTTTCACTAAGGGATAAAGGCCTGGATTGTCTGTCAGGGTTTCGATGGTTACGTCGGATTTGACGGACCAGGTGAATGCGATAAGGGTGTAGATTGTCCTGTGAAAGGTTGTAACTCGTTAGCGTGTCTTTTTAAAGTGGATTGGTTTTTCTCATAAATTAAAATATATATGTCATGTTCTAAAACTTGTTGGATTTTGTAAGGGCCAATAAAACGGGGTTTGTTTTTGACATTGATCCGCGAATTTCGATTAGATTTTGATTGTAGTTGGATACCTGCTAGATTTTGGTATATCTTTTTCATCTTATTTTTATGGTCATTGACATAGTCGGTTAGAAAGGTTCGGTCAAATTCTAAGTCAAATGGGTTTCTGTTTTCTGTGTGTCCAAAAACTATTTCGTTAGGGGTCATTCTTAGGTTAGAGTGAATTGTACTGTTGTAGGCCAAAATGGCATATTGCATTTTTTGATGTTCAGGAACTTTATCTTCAAATAATCGATATTGTTCGATTAGAGTGGAGTGGAGTCTTTCGACGGGTGAGTTTGAGTTGTGATGACGTGGGGTAGTAGCGTGAAATTGAATTTTGTGAAAATTTAAGAAGTCTTTCAGAGGTTGTTTATTAAATTCATTGTCGGCTATGATTAATTGAGGCATAGGATATGTCGTAATAAAATTAAATAGTCGGTCCACAATATCTACAAGGTTACTAGATTGAAGGTGGTAAGCTTGTGCAAATTTTGAAAATGGATCTATGAGAGTAAGAAATTTCTTATTGTTAATTTGAAATATGTCCATGTGTATGGGATAAAAAGGACGATTATTTGTGGGAGTCAAATTTAGGGGTTGATCAATAGGATGTCGGTTATATTTTTGGATTTTACAGGTAACACAATTGTCTATGTAGTTTTTAATATCTTTTTGTATGGATGACCAATAATATTTCCTTTGTAGGTGTTCGAGTGTCTCCTTAATTCCGCGGTGATTGGTTTTTCCTTCGTGGTATAATTGTATTTGTGCTAATCGATCGTCAGGGTTAGTGATGTATATTACTTGTGTCATACATCTGTGAAATTTTGGTGTATTTTCATTAGTTATGTCATTAATGTATCGAGAAAATGCATCATATAATTGGTCTGATGAAAAATGACAATAATAATTAGTTTTTGGTTGGCAATGTTCAATCAATAGCTGGTTAAATTTATCTCTTATGTTTGATTCATTAATAAATACTGAAATGTGTTTGTTATTATCAAAAGTTGTGATTTTGATTTCTCTGGGCATGTTAGCTGAGATGAATTCAATCTGATTTTTAAAGTGTTGAAGTGGTTTTTCGGAAATATCTATGACAGGTGAAGAGCTAGCTTGTGTGTGTACTGTGTCTGGTAGGGAATTATTGTCAACATTTTGTTCAGGTGTTTTTGGAGGTTGAGAAATTTCGGGGGGCAATGTGAACGTCGGGACTGTCATAAAGTCTTCTAGGTTAGGGGAATCTGCTCGTTCGGGTAAAATACTTATGTTGTCATATGTTGGTTCAGGGGTATCAAGTCTCGGTTTATTACTTGAGTTGGTTAAGGACATTGGATAAATTTGAATTCTGGAAAGGGCGTCTGCGACTTTGTTAGATTTACCTGGTAGGCATTGAATATCGAAATTATACTCTTCTAATTTAAGTGACCACCTAGTTAATTTTGAGTTAGGTTCCTTTAGGTTCTTGAGCCATATGAGAGGTCTGTGGTCGGTGTATAGTACAAATTTTGTGCCAAATAAATAGGGTCGAAAATTTTTGGTAGCCCAAGCAAAAGCCAGTAATTCACATTCAATTGTGCTGTATTTTTGTTCTGTCTCGTTCAATGTTCTTGAAACGAAACATATCGGTTTAGAGTTTTGGGAAAGAACGGCTCCAAGAGCAACTTTAGAGGCGTCCGTTGTTAATTCGAAAGGTTTTTCGAAATCTGGATAGGCTAGAATTGGTTCGTTGATTAATAACGTTTTCAAGTGGTTGAAGGAATCAATGAAATCTTGTGAATGAACAATTTTGTGATCTTTCTTCAAGCAGATTGTTAAAAATTTTGTTAGTTTAGCAAAGTCTTTTACAAATTTTCTATAATAACCGAAAAGTCCAAGAAATGATTTAATTTCTGTACGAGTTTTGGGGAGAGGAAATTTCGTGATAGCATGAATTTTGTCGGGATTTGGTTTAATTCCGTCGGGGGGAATAACATGACCTAAGTAATTTATTGAATTGTGCAAAAATTCTGACTTGTCGAGTTGAATTTTTAGGTTTGTGTTACGGCATCTTTGAAATACGTTTCTTAATCTATTTATATGTTCTTGTAGGGAAGTCGAAAATATTATAACATCGTCCAGGTATACAAGACATTGCTGGGGTGTTAGTCCTAGTAGGGCAGTATTAATGGTTCTTTGGAACGCCGCTGATGCGTTTTTTAGGCCAAAAGGCATTCTTTTGAATTGGTAATGGCCTTCTTCGGTTGAAAAGGCCGTTTTCTCTCGGTCTTCTGGTTTGATTTTAATTTGGTGAAAACCGCTCGCGAGGTCTAGGGTCGAGAAATATTGTGCTCGTCCTAAAGTATCGAGTACAGTTTCTATGTTTGGGAGAGGGTGTTTATCTTCAATGGTTTCAGCGTTTAATTTCCTATAGTCAATTACTATACGGAATTTTTGCTTGCCGGAAGCATCCTTTTTCTTGGGTACCACCCAAATGGGGAAATTATAAGGTGATTCTGACGGTTCTATGATATCTTCTTTTAACATTTTGTTTATCTGTGTTTTAACTTCGGCTCTATAACAATGTGGGTATCTATAAGCTTTAGTGAAAATGGGGTTGTTAGTTTTCGTTCGAATATGATGTTGAGTCAAATTGGTACAAGTCAAAGGTAATTCTGGAGTATAGAAAATATCTTTGTATTCGAAACAAAGGTTTTGCAGGAGTGTTTGTTCCTATTCGTTTAAATGATCTAAACGTAGGTTTGTTTTTAAATTTTGTTCTAAAATTTGATTTTTTGAGGTCGCGGTGTTTTCGTTACTAAAGGAAAAATTGTGGTTATTAACTGATATCGTTTCAGTGTATTGAATTTGGAATTCTTCTAAATATAAAGGGGTGTCTATGTATATGGCTTGTTCTTTTTCGGACACATTTAATATAGTTGTTGTAAACCAATTGTTGTGTAAATGTACTATAGCGGGGGGTATGGTTAGAGTGTCAGAAATTTTAATTTTTGGACATAATTTATTTCCATTTTGTCCAATGGCTGGTAATCTAATAGTCGTTTCGGTACGGGGTAAAATTGTTTTGTGGTACAGAATATTTTCAGGATTTTTAAATTTCAAGAAGTTACATTCATTTCGTTTTTGTCTTTGTTGTTTTGTTATGGATGGGTTATAAAAGAATGGTACGGTAGTATTTCGGTTTGTATATGCATCCATTTGTAGTCAATGTTAGCTGGAAGGGTAGCCAATAGGTCTGATCCTATGAGGCCTACATATTCGTCGTGAAAATTATAAAGATAAACTTGATGGTTGCCAGGTTTTCGAAAAAGTGTAGGTAAAGGAATGTCGGCGACTAGATTATGTTTAGAGGTGCCATGAGAGGTTGTAATTTCAAAGTTGTGTTGATAAACAGAATCTGGGAAATTTTTAAAAACAAATTCTGGGGATATTATGGTTTTTGATGATCCAGTGTCAATTAAGAGTTTTTCGTTGGTTTGTGGAATTATTATAAATGGTAGGTTTGATTTAGGGTTTATAGAGAAGTTTTCTACCGAGGCCTTTAACGAAAATTTACAAGTTCGTCAGGATCTTCGTTGTCAGAGTCTGCGTCGGCCAGACTAAAAAAATCTGTAGTTGGGTCTAACGTTGCGTAATGTGATTCAAAGTTGTTGTCGTTTTGTATTTGGAAATTTTCAAATTCGTCTGGGTGGCTAAGTAATTCGTGAGGATCTTGTTGGAATTCAGCATTCATGTTATGCAATTGCTGAGATGGAAAATGTGGGGAATTGTTTTTCTGTTGGAAATTGCTTTGGTTCTGAAAAGTTCGATTGAAAGGAGGGTGAAATTGGTTAAATGGTCTTTGGCTTTTAAAGTTTCCTATTTGCTGTGAAGCTGGGCGCTTCTGGATCGTTGAGGTTTCCATGGGTTCAGGTTTATGTGTCGGTTGAAAATTTTTCTTTGGTGCGAATACATTACGATTCGATAAAGTTGGTCTTTGATAGCTAAAAGATTGAGTTGGAGATTGATTAGGGTTTAATTGCGTTACTACACCTGTAACATTAGGTTGAAATCGTGGAAAATAATTTTGCTGGGCACGTGAGTGCGAAGTTTGACTACTCTCAACCTTCGAAAAGTGAGGTTTATGAATGGTTTTTGTTGGTTGTTGTAATAAAATTTGGGATTTATTTTGCGAATTTTGGAAATATCTAACATCCAATTCTTCTTTAACAATAGTTAAGGCATTTTCTAGTGTACGGGGGGCTCGTGATCTTATGAAAGGTCCAAGCGGATCCATAAGTCCACCAGTAAATGATTTTAATGCTAAAGCTTTCGCGTTGGTTATGCGATAATCTTTAATATCCTGTGCATCAGTTGAAAGGGATATCTTAGAATTTAAAATTGCTAATAAAGAGCGACATCTGTTGTAAAAATCAACAGGATGTTCCTTGAAATTTTGCCTAAGTCTTGTCATGTCGATAACTAAATTTAATTCTGAACGTTGATCTCCGAAATTTTCGATTAAAATGGTTTTTAGGTCGTTCCATGATAGAATTGTTTGTCCGGTGACTACTTCTAAGGCTGATCCTTTTAGTCTGTTTCGGGCAGCAGATAAAAGAAGTTTATTGATATATGCGTTAGCGTTGTTTGTTTGATAAAATTGTCCAAAAATGTCCTCTACGGCTCGGATGTACTCACTGAGTTCAATAGGATTGCCGTCATATCGTGGGATTTCGTTTAGTATTGACATGTGAAATCCTGGAGGATAATTCACTAAAATTGGTTGTTGTGGGGCTTGTTGTACGCCACTTTGATTTTCTAACGACATGTTTAAAATTGATGGTCGCAAATTAATTTCAATACGTCTAATAGGGTTTATTATTTGTTCTATTTGTTCGTTTTCGGATTCTGTAGAGTCAGAATCTGAGCTATTCATACGTATTCGGATTTTGAATTTATTTGGATTTTAAATTATTGTACGTAGAGCGTTGCACTTTGTTTTAAATGGGAATTTATTACGTTAGTAGGGCCTTAAAATTAAGCTAATTCAAGGTACCTACGCATAAATGCAAAGTCGGTTGGCTGAATTATTAAGCACACCTAACGTGTACGCCAGTACCTCATCTCGTTTTGCATTTACCTAATCTTAAAAATAATTGCTTAAAGCTAGTAATATTAGTAGGGTTTAATTTATTTAATAAAAAAGCAAATCGTTGCACTTTCACTTGCAAACTTTTAAAAATTACTTACGATGCGTAGAACTGCATCTTCTAGGTGACTCCGATAGTCAGGGGGCTCCGATAGCCAGGTGTCTGCGATAGACTGCAAGTTGCAGGAACCAGCGATGCTCACCGTTGGCGATGTTTGTCCGTGATGAGGGAATCGACTGCTTCCAGGCGGGGCGGGTTTCCTTCCGTTTGGCTTCCGCGATGTTTGTCTTCCACCAAGTGTTCAGGATCTCCCAGGGATTGTTGGTTTCGGTAGCTTGAATGTCCAGAAAGTTCGAAGTGCACAATACAAATTTTAATGTTCGAAAATTTGTTTAGTGCCCTTTCTGAACATACGAACGACTGCGCCAGTGATAAGTTTGGTAACGCCCAAATCGAAAAAAAACTTTATTGTTTTCTTTCATACACAGAAAAGCGGAGCTTAAGTAGAACGATCTATTAACTAGTACATTCGGCTTAAGACTAAATAACATATCATGAAAAGGCGAGAATGCAGACTCGCAAAGTTGCATATAAGCATTGATAATAGTAATCTTACAGGAAGCAGATAAAGCGTATCTATTATAACTAAGCGATTTCTATATATATAACTAGCAGTTGTTACATCAATCTAACAGTGCTGCGATTGACAAATAAAAAAGTTATCTGAAACAAATTTGTCCCACGTGAGAAACTGTTGTTATAGATAAATTGAAAAAATGGATACATTTGAAGTTCGTGCAGTGTTTAAATATTTACACAATAAGTTTAATATAACAGAATTTTTTATCGATATGCAGAGCTTTCCAAAGTATTTATCGATAAAAGTTTTCTGTGATGTTAAACTTTTGTAAATAATTAATGACTGTACTAACTACCGATACAGGGTAATATCGTAAAAGAGTCAAAAAGTGTGAACAACAAGTCCGTTCTGTTATATACAGCGGCGCATCGCAAAGCCGGAAGAGGTCATCGATGGGGCCGTGCATCAGGCGCCCGGATTTCAGTTTACCTTCGCAGGCGCTGTAGTTCGAATCCCATTGCCGGCAATGTTTTTTTATTTAATTTTCATTAACAAGTGTTTCCTATTATTGTTTCAGTATTATTACTAACGTGAAGATATTTTTAGCCCAATTTTCCTTTGGTTTTTAAAATTGCTTAGTGCCGCAACGACCACTTGCGAGGGAAGTTCTCAGTAAGGTTCTTTACAGATTTTTTTAATAAAGACATTACAATTGCAAATGGCTCATTGTTGGAGCCAGGGCTGGTTGGCTGAATCTTGGCAGTTTAGTTTTTCCATAAAATTTGTGTTCAAATAAGAAACGCCATTTTTTCTATTGTCATAAATTCACATTAAACCTAATATAATATTAACCACTCCGTTCTTACTGAGGTTAAAATCTTCTTTGCTCTTAATATTTTTGGGTAGTAAAACGTTAAAATGTTAAACACGGTAAAATTTAACGGCTTTTAAGTTTTGTAGGTTAAAGGACTGCGTTCGGATGTGCATCAAATTAAAATATAATAAGGCAGGTAGCTAGAGCTTGGCAAACTTTCTTAGTGGTTCAGTAAAGTGGCTAATAAATGGAAACTTTGCTTTTTAGTTTATTAAGGTGGATGTTAATTCCTCGAGTGGTAGTTCAATATTCCTCAGAATTACCATTTTCAAACTAGGTACTGCTTTGGTTTACTTTCCATTCGCATAAAATAAATTCTTGTTCAAATTACGAAAGGTATGAACTAGTCAATGACATTTTGGCAAAGTAGTGTCCACAAAATATAGAAAGTATAATTGTTGCATATTTATGTAAAAACAACGACACATCAGTTATATGATTCCATAGTTGGATAAACGACTTCAGAAAGATTTCAGGCGTATGTTATTATTGATATCTTTCTATTAAGGCATTATTTGTTATTCCCTAAGCTTAAACGTTCTCCTTCTTGGAATTAAACACATAACGTCTTTAAAGGTACGATTTACGCATATATATACATTTCTATGCAACTAAAACGACAGCGAGCAATTTGAAAACATATTTATATGCTTTTGATATTATTTTTATGGAGCATGTAGAAACGCATGACTAGGCTATAATTAAGCTGAATAAGGTTTTTTAAATGTTATGCCAAAAAAGGTCACTTTATATTGAACGAGATAAATATGTTCAAAGAACACCAATGAACGATATTGAAAAAGGCATCCTGTCAGGAGCAGCAGCAATGAGTGTTGTTCTGAAAACGTTTGCCTCTGAATTTATCTATAATTTGATCAAAACGAGTGATTGTACGTGCCGCGAAACCAGAAACTGCAAAATAATAAACTTAGTTCTTCTTCAATGATATAAACGCAAGTTCGTTTATCTTAAAATTGTCGAACTATGAAAAAATCTTAGACGTTTTAATTGTTTCGCTTGCTTTACGTCATAGTTATAATTTAAAAATGTAGGGGGAAAGAATTTTTGCTGTTAGATTGTAATTGAGAGAAACTGATAAATCATATCATAGTTGGAGAACCGTTGTCGTGACGTACATAGAATTATCGAATCAATACCAGTGCTCTTCCATTAGAGCGGCTTCGAAATACATATCATTTTACTGTTTATACTGGAAAATAATTGAAGCGCTTTCACGGCAATGATCATTATTAAAAGAAAATATTACACAAAAACTACATTAGATGTTTTTATATGTCGTTTCGGAAATAGCACTTTAATAAATAATTTTTATGGATTTTTTATGTGGAAGTGCGTGTATGTAAAATGGTTGTAACAATAACAGTTATTTTATTTTGCTTATGTATTAATAACATATTTTGTATACCAATGGTATGTTATTATAGTTTATCGACAATTAAGGGCAGTTCAAGCTATTAATACAATCGAATCAGTAGTGGGAGACTTGTCTTCTAAAAATTAGAGCTCGCTGAAAACATTACAGTGTTTCCCTGGGTCTCTTCAATAGTAAAAGAGTTATAGGACCAGGTTATGCTACTGAAGCGTTGAACTTTGGTGAAGGGATGGAAGGTTATAAAGTAAGATGTGAATGGTGTAGTCAGACCTAACTACCGCTTAAGACATTTGTAGTCTGCGTCAATTCACAAATATATGCATCTCAATGATGGAGAATGAATTGATAAATCAAATTGCAGTACACAGCTTATATACCTATTATTTGTGTCTTGTTTTGCTACTATGCGACCTAGAAACTTACTTGACGTAAGTGCAAAACAAAAACGCCTGCAAAAACTCCTGGCTCGCAAACAATATATTGCCGCTTAGTGATATAACACCAATGCTAAGAGTTGCATAATAGTATATTATGATACGAGTTTTATAAGAAGCATTTTGTAGCACGCACGGATTTAGGGTACGACGAGCGAAGCGAGGAGTGCCCTAAAGGAGTAAGTGCTACAAAATGCCTTATAAACGAGGTATCATACAGTATTTTATCTACTTTGGCACTTTTTAAGCAGAAAAATGAAAATTTTTATTATTTTTATTATAGCATCGCTTTGTGTCTATTACGATACGCAAACGCGTATCGTAATAGCCTCAGTACGAACGCAAAGTAGATAAATATAGTTTTTTTCTATAGCACATGTTAAAGTGTGCTTTTATCAACTCAAAACAAAAGGTCAAGTTTTACTTTAACAGCAAGGGTAGATAAAGTAGCACTTTAACATCAAGGATAGATAAAGTAATTTGATTTTCTATATTTTGTTTAAATTAAATATGACAGCTTCGTATTATCGTAGCAACCCAATCCAGCTACTGACATTTTGAAATGTGATTCACTGTCATTATTTTCTTTTGAAATTGTTAAAATTCTTGCTATAGAAAAAAATATTGTATTATACACGACGATAAAGTTATTTCTATCCACTCTTGAATCATTAACTTCGTCTCGACGTTAAACGATTCACTCGTGGATAAAATTTAACTTTATCGTCTTGTATAATAAATTACTATTAAATATTGCATAATATGAACTAGTTTTGCGTTTTAATTAATTTTCGTAAATCTCCACACAATTGTTTATTTTATGGGCAAACATTAGTTTGAACAACAACTGAAATTCAACTCATATATGACGAAAACCATTACTGAATGATATATATATATATATATTATTGTAGAAATTGCTAGTAAATCATCTTGTAAAAACTTGGCGAAGAATTTTATACCCAAAGATATGCAAATGACTTAGTCAACCTTATTAGAGGTATAAATACCTGAACATCGGGATTAATACAAAGGGTATTAAATATCACCGAAAGGTGGCGTGAGAGAGAAAGCTTTAAGATATATCCTGCAAAAACACAACTAATACCTTTCACCGAGATAAGAGAAACAGGGGTACTTTAAACCCTGATAATTTTTGGTGAAAGAATTCCGGATAGCCAGGAAGTTATAAACAAAGCGAAAATAACCCTTATAGTGGGTAGACACATGTTTGGAAAAACCATGATAGCATTTAGCTCCCTAGCCAAAGACAACAGAGCTATCACAATGCTAACCGGAATGCAGAGACTGGCGTGATTGTGCATCTGTGGAGTCATGAAAGGTACTCCAACAACATCTATAGAAGCTCTTTTACGACTAATCCCCTTGGACATTTATCTAAAAAGGTAAGCCTGGATTAGAGCATACAGGATGAAATCCACTGACAACTAGCGCATTTACGATTAATGGCGTCGACACAAAGAAATACAGGGAATGGTTAAAATAGACACCATTCTAAGAATGGGCACTGTACATTGTCCCAGAGTATTCTTTTGAGAATTAGGAAAGACTAATTTGGTATACAGATAGATGTATCATAGCACAAGGTATAGGGGCTGGTATACAGGGCATGAGACCAAAAGAAAACATAAGCCTATATTTGGGAACGAACGCCACAATTTTCATGCTAAAATCTTTACGATAATGCAACACGTACGTATAAAAGAATGTAAGAGGTGGGTGTACACAACAACGCATACGCATTATTTATGAGAGCCGAGCAGCTTTAAAAGTGCTGAAGTCACCACACATTAGCTGTAAACTAACGAAGGAATGTCGTTTTCACCTGGCACTTCTATTTGAGAAGAATACAGTTCAACTCATATAGGTCCCAGGACACACATATGCAGAGGGAAATGAACAATCAGATGTCTTGGCTAAAACCGGTGCTTCTACTCTATATGAAAAGAACCTGTATTCGGTATACCCAAACGTAGAAAACGAGCAGCAATAGAAACATGGACCAAAGCACAACATGCTTTGTAATGACCCATTTCATTTGTGTCTTCTTTGCGTACCGCACCTTCGGCTGGCTCACATTTCTAATTTAAATAACCACGCGAGGACTTCTTTTCGGCGAAACCCAGAGAAGGAATGTTGAATTTTGGGCAAAAACCCATAACATCTTAGGTAAGGAGGCCTGCTTAAAAATTTAGAGTTGTTTTATCAGAATTGGGCTCTCAGTGCGGGCGGCTGTGGACGCCAAATAAATCAAGCCTTCTAAAGAGAATTTAATACCTTGATCCAAGTAGGCTATGAATATTAGCAGCATTTTTTTTCCTGTCAAAAATCGCTGCGTACGCTTCCAGCGGCGTCACGTGCATATGTATTAGGCCCGATTTCCATCTTAGGGTGAGCTATTTCCTTGTTATTTTTATTTCTGTACTAGTTAAGTGGTAATTAGGCCTTCATCATCCGGCGGAATGCCCTGGCGGCAATAGTCTCCTTGGAATTCTCTGGTGTACGCACGATCTGCATGTGCTCTGAGTCAAGATCGTTTTGAGATAAATTCCACTCAGGAATGCTGCGTTTCGCATGATGTTCTCGCACCTAGTGACTGCATTCGCTATCGCCCTGAAAAGCGTCCCTCTTCGAAGTATTAAGAACACACTAATTTGCTATTCAGCGTTTTGATTGCGCCGAAAGGGCAGATTTACCTACTATGTATTGCGAATTTGTAACAAAATATGTAATGTAAAATAGCATTGACCTTGATGATAATTTGGAAAACAATATTAAAACTAGTGTTAGCCTTGATTTGAACAACAAGTTGTAATCAGAGCAGGCTTGGAAATAATATAAAACAATGTAAGATTGAAGGCAAACAATTGCGGAAGGAAGCCAAGCTCTAAAGTTGTGTTAATTTGGACTTTCCCAATAAATAATTGTTAATTCGTGAATAAATACCCTTTTTCCAATTCACTGTGTTTGGAAATTAATACTATATCCTTTGGATGTGCTGTAGCAGATTTGCAATAATTCGTGACACCTCTGGAGAAGTTTAAAAAAGTGTTTATTTGTGCATATAATATTTGCTGGTTTTTCGGAGATTGTGTACGAGGTTCGAACACAGTGCAATTGGAGCCTTGTGAGCTAGATGTAGGCAGCGACCTTCTTGGGAAGTAGTTGGAGCCCTAGGTGTGAGGCAACGGATGAATTGGAGGCGTTTTCGCAGCAGGCGAGCTACAGGAGTCGTTCTGTAGGGCGTTCAGCGCCCTGTATCTGCAGACCAACGGAGAAAGAGAGGCCCAGGAATCGTAAGATTTGCAGGGGTTCGATTTAAGCCCTAGATTCCATTGGAAAAGCAACAAAAAGGTCATGAACGTTTATCCTAAAATATTGAATAGGTATAGCGAATTACATGCGTGGCGTCGGTTTTTTGTGCACTTCCGCCAGAAGAGTATTCTTGAGTATTTTTTGTTTGTGAAGTGTATTTATTTACTGCAATTGTTATCACCTAGGCAACGCTTTAATTGCGCAATCACAGATAATTGTCAAATAACAACGAACTTGTTTTGCGAATTGTGAGGTTGGATCACCATATTTGAATTAAGTTCCCATTAGTTAAATAATATCCAGTATTGTAGCCGTCCTAGTGGTTAAATCACCATTATACAAAGTGTTCACGATTACATTATTAAAAAGTAATACCACTATAATCAAGGTGATGGCAAATGTATTCCAATAATTTGTACAAATCAAGATAATGTTTGCTAAGATGTAGAGACCTGACCCTTTTGTGATTAAACTAATTTATTTTAAATTATTATAACAAAATCAATAATATAAACCATAGTAATATATTGATTTCAAACGTCAACTTTTGAAAGCCATATCTCCGAAACTTTCCCCGTGACTTTCTTCGGGTTTCATTTTAAAAGTTAATTTGGATCTTAAGGGGATTATTGAGTCAATAAAAATGATAGGTTACAGCCATGAAAAATTATAAAATAATGTTCGAACAAGGACCCCTATTTTATTTCACTCACTATAGTTCAACCCCAATGTATTATTCTGATCATTTTTAAGTTGTTCATATGTTGTGGACTAACTCCTATAAAAATTTTAAGTTTCTAGGCCTATTGGGAGGGGTCGAAAGATGAAAAGCTGAGTTTCCTAAGGCCGCATACTGAATTTTCGCAAGTCGAAATTTTTGTCATCAATCCTAGATTATAAGGAGTATCGATTCCAAATTTCACGTTTTTAGGTAATCAGGATGTGATTAGTATTATTACGGAGACGCCATTTCTGAAATCAGGATTGCCATTACCGGAATAATAGACAATATATTTTTGCACGATAGAACGATTTTGTGTTTGTTGCCAAATCAGTAAGTTATGTTTACCGTTCTAGAACGGTAAGCAAAAATTCGAGGTTAGCAGGTTAGGTTTTTCATCAGTCTGCACCTCGAATTTGACATAGACTTACAGTGCCACCAACATTTATTCTGTGGTATAATGTCATATTTTACTGACGTTTGAAGAAAAATACCTTTCTATCGTGCAAAAAACGTCATCAACATCACGAACGTTAAGGAATTACCGATCTCAAACAACAATTGGAGTTGTCGCTTCGCTCCTCCTCCAAACAATTGTCCTCGATTGGTAAAATGTCCTTACCGTTCTTAATACTTAATATACTATATCTTTTATTAATTTGCCTCTACAAGGCCTTGTCATTTTGCTAAAACCAGAACATTAATTTGTAAGAGCTTATTTTAATTGTATTAGTGTTAATTTTGCAGTTTCAAACATGCTGCGAACAAAAATTGGAAAAAAATTTACATTGATAGACCTTTAATATAAAACAGAAGTAGACGAAAATAAGCGTTCGACTATAGTTGTCAGTATGAATCCGTAATTTCTAGTTTGAAGCAAAATGGCTAAAAACCTGTAGGTCAAGCTTTGCTAAATATATTCTAAGTATATTGTGTCAACTAAAATAATGATCGTGGTAATACAAAACTCTTGCTTTGTCAATGTCATTATAGATAAAAATAATTCAATCAACTGGCTAAACGATGACGTCTCCGTTGAGAAAAATATGTTTTCGGTTTGTCTAGTCCAGTATCACATTTTGTTTTGTTATTTTAATGGTGGTGGTAAAGCATTGTTTATCTTTGTTGGCGTAATTAATGGCACTAATAATATGAAGCTTTTCGCTTGTTTACTTCTTTGTATGCCTGGAAAAATAATAAATCGGGTTCATTATATTTTCTCTTTCCCGGCCAGGAATTCTTCTATGTCATAATTTAAATTTATTATTACTCATAACTGAGGTTATTTCTTTATTAATAATGCTTTTTAGTTTATTTCAGCACACTGAGATATTTCTTTAAAATTCATAGCTTTTACTTCAGTACTCAGATTGTAGTAGCTTGAGCTAATTACATTTCGCTAGATTTATATTGACACGAGGCTTAACATAACTCTTGTTTCAATAGAACGGAATATTAAGCACCAAGCAGGGGCGGCGAGTTATACACTTTCAATCGGGTGCCTTATACTACACATTTCGGAAACTTCAGGTTTTTAAAGAAATAAATAAAGAGTATATAAATCCACTTGTATTGATTTCTTTGTAACCTTAAGCGCAACTCCGGTACATCTTCAGATCTTGTCTTTAAAAGCCTGAAATAATTAGAATTTTCATCGGAGTGGCCTCTAATGGCAAGACCCTCCGTTGCTAAATATTTTAAACTAGTAAGAAACGTGAGCAAAGCAACTCTAGCTTGTTTCATTTGACTTTCTTTTTCGGTATTAAGACTAGCCAAGACATTAACACCACGTTCACTACACGCCACAATACCAACTGCTTGGAAATGAAAATCTGAACGTTCATGATCTTTAACCGCTCTATTGCTTTATTCCACAAAGAAAAACCATTAACACAAAAACTTTTATAGGCATTTTTGTTCGACCCAGTAGCGGCCTCGAAATAAGTTTTTCTGTTTTTGCTGCCTCTAAGCATGTCCTACAAAATACTCTATCCGCCTGAAAATTGTAATCTATCCACCTAAACTGATAAGATCACTTATGCAAAAATTTCCTTGTGGATTTTCTTTTTGTGTCAATATCTGCAATTAAAAAATTCTTGTAATTAATGAAATAACTAATAATAATTTCTAAAATACAATATTGGTAAAATTAAGTTTAGTTAATCCCAGCATAAAGTTATGTAGTTTGTGATTAAAATTACATTGAATTATTCTAAATAAATAAATAACTAGAATACAATATTTTAGATTGACATATCGAAAATGGCAATATAAATTACAATGTATAACATACCATTTATTTTATCAAGGTTTGAACATGATGGGTTTTGAAGCGGCCTTCCAACTCCGGCACTAGTCGATTTTTCCTGCTTTATCAAAAACTTCTCCATTGTATAGGCAGACAACTACGTAGAGCGAACAACGCAAATGCTACTTGGCAACTGAGCCGTTTACTTCAGCTAATTGCAAATATCCATCATGAAATAAGCAACATTGAATTCTTGGAAATATTTATGTAGTAGTTACCCTAGCCGGTACCTAGGCGATAAGCCTTAAATTGTACTTCCGGTCCCAACCAAGACAGGTAGTCCGGTCATTTCACCCCCTGGCTGTTGCTGGTTAGCACATGCTGCTTCCATTCCAAATAAATAGTTTTGAAAGATATTATTTTACTGTTACAATTCATCGGGTGCATTGCACCCGTAACAATTTGTGATCGGGTGCGGTCGCCCCCGTGCACCCGTCTACTCGCCGCCCCTGGCACCAAGCAAAATAGTCACACGACTTTGGAGCAGTGTGCAACAATGTTTGTTAAACTATCATTTGCCTAAAAGATTATCTGGTTGCATCGAGTTTTTATCAAGAAGATCTGCAATGTTCTGCCTTGCAGAGTAGACGCGATCCGCTTCTCCGTGCCGAACAATTTCGTTTGGTAGTCTTCAAATTCTTACAGATAGAAATAGTTTTTGCGTATCTGCATTTCTTGTGTTAGTGAGCATCATGGGCAGTGAGTAGATTAAAAGCCTTGCAGCATGATAGAGTTGCAAAAAGAAGAAAGCACAATATTAAAAGTGGTAGATAAGCTGTTCGCGTCGGAAGTTTTTATGGACAAACTAGCCAATCTAATCTACACTAACGTCACCACCAAGTTTAAATTAAAAAACTATTCCTGCTTGGACATAAATTAGCGACAGCGATGCAAGAAGCTGGCAAGTCCAAGGATAAACTTGAACAATGTTCCAAGCGGAATAACCTCAGGATATTTGGAGTGCCCGAAAATTCCAACAAAAATACGCATAAAGTGGTTGTGAACATTTGTAATTCGTCTGATGATATTGACTGCAGCCACCGTTTACCAGGAAGAGAACCGCAACATAAACTAATTATAGTAAAATTCATAAGTCGCAACACTAAGGCTCTCGTTTTTAAGAATATAACATCTGTAAAAGGTTTTACTCAAAACTTCCCTTGCAAGTGGATATTGTAATACTAAACAAATTTAAAAGTCAAAGGAAAATAAGGGTAAAAATATCTTCACGTTAGTAATAATACTGAAACAATAAAAGGAACTTTAGCGTCTGCGAATCAACCAGCGATCTGCTCGTAACCCGAAGTAAAGCAAGAAAGCTTCCAATCGGTGAGATGCGGCTGCCTTAAATAGAACGCATTTACTGTTAACCCGTGTTTTACTTTTAGAACATTTATTGTGTATCTGTTGGTTTCTATTTTCGCCAAAGGTAAAGCCTGAGCTATGTGCAAATTGTTACTTTTACCTATTTCTCAGTTAAAGCAATGCCATCTATTGTGAGGTTATTTTTAAGGGCTATTGCTTGACGTATGATCTTTGCTGCGATGTTATGTCGTTCAGTGTAGGCAGTTCCAGCTAATATTTTATAGCCTCCTGTTATATGTTGTATTTTCTCCTGGTGTATATGAAATTTTCTGCATACATCGTTGCATTTTTCATGATGTGCTTTTGGTAACTTCTTGTGGCTATTGACTGATCTTGTATGGCTAGGAGGAATGTTTCTGTTTTTGGGAAGATTTGGTCTTTTTGTAACCATATGTGTCTTGTTTGCTGATATCCTCATCGTCTGTAATGAAGCTTCGTATGTGCACATTGCTCTATTTTTTTGTGCTTGAGTCAATGTGTAATTATGTTGTTGTTCGTTGTGCGATAGATTGAATGGTGTGTATTCTTTATCTGCTTGTACTATCGCTCTATGCAGTGATGTGTTTTTGTTATGGAAGTAGTCTCTGAGTGTTTGAACAAGGCAATAAAAAAAACTTGATCGTGGAAGCGCTTGAAATATATGACTACCGTCTACACTGTACTTTATAGAACTACATTTAACTGTATTATTAATTCATGTGACTAACACAGTCTAACAACCTACATAAATATGCAAAAATATGTAATTTAAATTAAATATATACATTAAATTGATAGGTAACATTAAAATAACAAGTGGACAAGTTAAAAAAAAAGGTTAAATAAATTTGACAATTCTATGTCAACAAAAAGTATGCTACAGGTTAGGCAAGTTTTATTGTTTTTAATGGCTCCTGCGACCAAGTTTATTTCTGATCCCCCTGCACGAAGTATATGAATGTCTATCATCCGTCTCCTTCATTCTTTCCTATCGATCTACACTATTTAGGCTGTTGCTTTCTGTGCTTTGTTAATTCCGTATGCGTAATTATGTTAATATTTTCTAAATCAGTTCTTGACGATTTTAAGATTCCAAATGAATATCTAAGGACTGCTATAGGGAATGTAACATGTGAACAAACGAATGTGAGATCAAGCTTGGCTTTGAAAAATTATGTCATGTGCTATATTATTTCTGATGTTTTTAATTTAAATATGAAGTTATTATAATAGTAGAAGTGTCAAGTGGTTTACATTATCAAATTGTAAATTAAACATGTTTTTCTACAGCCGTGATTTTAAACTGTTTCCAAGGGTCATATGCGGCGTGCTTTATGTTGTCTATAAAACACGCCATTCCATTTAAAGCACGGAGTACTTTAAGAGTTTATAAAACCTTATTTGTGAAGATTAAAAGTACAATTATTATATCGGACCGATTTGTATGCGGAGCCCCGAGTGCCCGATTGGAGAGGGGCGCAGCCCGATGGCCCCTTTGGAGAGGGGCGAAGCCCCGAGGGCCCCGTTGGAGAGGGGTGGAGCTCCAAGAGCCCCCTTGAAGAGGGACCGAGCCCTGAGGGCCCCCTTGGTGAGGGGCCGAGCCCCGATGGCCCCCTTGGAGAGGGGCGGAGCCCGATTGCCCCCTTGAAGAGGGGCGGAGCCCCGAGGGCACCCTTGGAGAGGGGTGGAGCTGCAAGAGCCCCCTTGGAGAGGGGCCGAGCCCCGAGGGCCCCCTTGGAGAGGGGTCGAGCACCAAGGGCCCCCTTGGAGAGGAACGGAGTCCCGAGGGCCCCCTTGGAGAGGGGTGAAGCCCCATGGGCCGCTTTGGAGAGGGGCGAAGCCCCAAGGGCATTTAAGCTAACAAACTCCTCGGCTGTAGAAAAAATATTGAAGCCAACTCGTGTTTTACAGTTTAAAAATCTCGGTCGATCATAAAATTCTCGCTTCGCTCGAATTTTAACATGATCGACCTCGATTTTTAAATCCTCTGTAAAACACTAGTTGCCTTAATAGCTATTAATCAAGAACAAGTTACTTAATATCATCCTCTTGTACCTCTACAGGTGTCGAGGTTGTCGAGTTGACAAAATTGTTCCACTTCTTTCTATCTTGCTTCATCTGCTATGCTTCTCCCCAAGTTGTTTGCCTCTCTTTCAGGGTTTGCGCAATACCTTCATTCCAACTCTTCCTTGGTGTACCTCTGGTTCGTTTGTACGACAGCTGGGTCTTCCAAGTTCTTTTGGTAAGTCTTTTCTCTTTCATCGTGCCAGATGTCCAAACCAACGTAACTGCTGTTTTTTTTAAATTTTCGTGTTCAGTGGTATCACTCCCAGCTCTGTCTTTATGTTTTCATTCCTTATCCGATCAATTCTCCTCCGTCCTGTTATTCTTCTGAGGTATGACATTTCCGCTGCTTGTAAACGACTTTTCTGTTTCGGATTTAAGGCCCAGGTTTCACATCCGTACGTTAGAGTTGGCACATACACTGCATTGTACACTCTAATTTTCGTCGACCGAGTTACTTCCATTTTGTTTACAAAACACTTGTTTATTGCAAAAAACAATATATTTGCAACGTTTGCCCTGTTGTTTATATCTTATATCTGCATCTATCTTTCCATCATTAGATATTACAGACCCTAAGTATCTGAACTCCTCCACTTGCTTCAATCTGTAGCTATCCACCTGTAATATCAATTTTTGTGTTTCTGTAGCGGAGCAATAAATGAAAGAGAGCCTTGCCGATAGTTACCATAAAATAAACAGTGCGTGTTATAAATATTATCGAAGTGCAAGCAGTTAGCTTAAGTGCCATTTGAAAACTTTCTCGCTAAGGGGTACACGTAGTTAAAAACGCCTAATGTCAAAAAGTGATTTGTGCAGCGGAATTCAAAAGAAAAGAAACTCTCCAACGTCTTCGAGTGTCCCTCAAACAAAATTTACCTAAATCAGAAACGAAAGTGGATGAACAATACGGCTATAACACTGCAGCTGTTAAAATCGAGAGTGAATTTCGAGTGGGTCATAAACATCGAACCATTTTGGCAAGTGAAAGTGAGCCGGCCCTTCGTCTTGTAAATACAATACCATTGTTACGACTAGAATAGGAAATCCTTTTGTAAATTGTACAACCAGGGTATATATACGGAAGCGATGAAGCTTAAAGATCATTGCGTACTAGGTCTTAGAGCTGAACTACCACCTTTGGTTGTTCAGCACACGACGAGTCAGATTCTCAACGTGTTATCATACTGAAGCATTCACTTTGAGTGTTTCAGGAGCTAAGTGTCAGATTCACAAACGCTCATATGTATTCCGATTAATTCGACCTGTTAACTCCGCACTTGTAATAGTATAGTAGCGAATCCGCACATTTAATTTATGTCTGTAATCTGTTGCGTTTAATAAAGAATATTAGGAGTGATATAGTTATTCGTGTGTGTAATTTCTAACTAACACTATAACCTAATCACACGAAATTTCTTTTTTATATTAACCTTTAAGTTTCTCTTTGCAAGAACGGTGTTCCATATTTTTAAGTTGTTTTGTGAATCTTTCTGGTTATTAGCAAGTAATCTGCAAAAGCTAATTCCGATATGCTATTTTGTTGTAGTCAATAATATCCCCAGTTTAGTATTTTGATTCTCGGTTTACACTCTTTAATTATATGGTCTATCACTATTATAAACAGGAATGGACTTAGCGTACCTCCTTGTCTAACTCCGCAGTGGGATAGGAACTCCGGTGACTCATATTGTTTGCACGAACATAATTTCTGCAGGTATTGTATAAGCTTTGGATTGCGGTTACAAGTTCAGAATTTACATGTTTCTTCTCTAGTGCTTCCCATATTCCATTCCTTGGTAATGAGTCGAACGCCTTTATTGAATCTAGAAAACAGATATATACTGAGTGATGATGTAGGATCGCTTTTCCGATATTTGTCGTAAAGTAAATATCAGATCTTGTGTGCTCTTCCCAGGGCGAAAGTAATGTTGTGCTTCATCTAGTTGCTCTTCTACAGCGGTTCTTAGTTGTTGTTCTAATATTTTTTCATAGATCTTAGCTGGAACACTCAAGAGTGATATTCCACGGTAGTTTTCACAGGCCCTGTGGTCCCGGCTTTTATATATCGGCATGATCACTGCTACTTCCGAAGTACAAGAATAAAAATTTTTTATAATCGAAATGATTGTTTAAGTTAATTTTCAAACAAATTTTTGATATGACAGTCGGTGACAGTAATGCAACGGTTTAGGTTATGTATGTGTATTTCATTTCATTTGCTCACATGTTATTTAATGCTTTGAATACATTTATTTAGAATAAACGGGGCTGCGCGGGCTATTGCGCGGTCTATCGCCCCTCTCCAAGGGGGGCCCCGGGGCCCCGTCCCTCTTCAAGGGGCTCTCGGGGCTCCCTCCTTTCCAAGGGGGTCCGCGCGGTTCCGCCCCTCGGGGTTCCGCCCCTCTCCAAGGAAGCTTTCGGGGGATCGCCTTTCTCCAAGGGGGGCTTGGGGCTTCGCCCCCCTTTAAGGTAGCCCTCGGGGCTCCGCCCTTCTCCGAGGGGCTCCGCGGGACTCCGCCTCTCTCAAAGGGGGCTTGGGCTTGGGGCATCGCCCCTCTCCAAGGGGGCCCCGGGGCTTTGCCCCTCTTCAAGGTGGCCCTCCGGGCTCCACCACTCTCCAAGGGGGCCCTCGCGGCTCAGCCCCGTTCGCGAAATCGAGGCGACGGCGAAATTCATGCAAACGCAAATGGGGGACATCGCGTCTGAAATTGTCGTGACGGACACACACATTTGGATCGTTCTCCTTTATTTATATGATTGAATTTTGTTTTTAAAATAGGTACGTATTAAGCGGTTTTTATATTGTTGTATGAGATGTTTTGTCACGGTTGTATGTTCTATTCTTGCGTTTTGTTGAAATTCCAAGTACTTATATATGTTTCATCATACTGCAATATATTCGGTGCTTGATTCTTAAGTGTTGCTGTTGTGGTTTCATCTTTTCATATTCTTTTTTCTATTGTTAACATTTTACATTTGCGTATCCTAAACTCCATATTGATATATGTTGTTATTTCTTCTGTTATTCTTAATAGGCCTTTCATCTGCGTTTTAGTTGGTCCATATATTTTTATAGCACCCATGTGTAAGAAGTGGTTAATTGCGTGTTTTGTTATTTTTTGATGTTTAATTTGGAATCTATATGCTGTATAGTTTCGGATATTTGAGAGAGGGTTTAAGTATAGGCAAAACCATAAAGCTTTGTATTTTTTCTGTGTCTGTATTTAAGCGTATTGTTTCTGGTCAAGTCGTCAAAATTATGGAGATAAGGTTTCGTATGGTTGGATGTATTTTATATATTAGTTTAGTACTTTTTTGAACTATGAATGTGGTACCGAGTCAAAGTCTGTGTAGCATGTGTCTAGATTTATTTGATGTTTTTCTGCTTGTTTCATGAGAGTGTCTATAATTAGCTGTTCTTTGCATTCGGTACTATTTTTCTTACATCCTCTTTGTTCTTCTGTTATAATGTTATTATCAACCAGGTGTTCTATTTTCTTGTATCTCACGGATGTTATTATTTTATATAGACTTTGTAGACAAGTTATAGCTCGGTAGTTTTTTGGGTTCTTTGTTTAGTTGTTTTTTGGTGGTATAATTGGTTTTTTTTTCTGTTAGAAACGATGGTGTTAGATGTGGTTCTTATATTATTTTGTTAAGTAGCCATGTGTTGATGTTAGTTGTTTATACTAAAAGTTTTGTGTTTGATGTGTACAATGACTTTTTCATTTGTGTGTATTTTTTATTATTCTGGTAAGTTCTTCTGTTGTTATTTTCTATTCGTTTTATATTCCGACACTATTCGACCATATGTTCTTCCAAAGGTTTGTAATTTCGTCTTTACTCAGTGGTATCACTTAAATTTTAGCTTTATTTGTTAGAATTATATGGAACAGTTTTTCTTTCCTATTGAAGAGGGAATTTTCTTTTTTTATTATTAATAGATTCTTTGTATCTGCGTAAACGTGCGGAGTATACCGCTGATTTTGTTTATATGTGTAAATTTTATTATTGTATGTATTATCGATAACCTCATTTACCTTGCGGTGTAGAAGCTGGTGCTTTATGCGCTTGCATATGGCGGTACAATGCTCAACTTGCCCCGGATTCGGGATACAACGTTTAAGCGCGCCTTTTGTGTTTGCGCAGCAACCATTGTGTGAGGTGTGTGTCATGGTGATGTGTTTACCTTGTTACTCTACCTCTACACTTTGTTATTTTTTCTCGAAGTGTTCGGTTTATTATTTCTAATTAGACGGGCTCTTGGTCAGGTCTAGTTAGATTCTGTTATAATTGAATTTTCTTGCGATATTGGATGTGTGTAATATAATTGTATTTTGAATTTGTATATGAATATTGGGATTTAGGTTTAACTGTATTAGGTGTTTTGTGTGATACCTTTTGTTGAAATGATAAATTGTATTATTATTATTATTATTATTATTATTATTATATATGTTCTGTTTGATTTTGAAAAGAATTTCAAGGCAATGTAGCTTTAGTCATGTGAAATAAAGAAAATCTAAATATTACTGTTGTACCATCTTTGATCACGACAATTTTCCAAAACTTAGTAACTTAGCTTATAGAATTGCTTTCAAATATTGAGAACATTTAGACAAAAGGCAACTGGGAGTATTTGGTACTATTGATAATGTATTAATAAGAATACTAGGAGACACACTAAGAATAGTTTGCAGTAAATGTTTTAAATGTTCAAGCTTCGACAAAATTGTAATCTAAAATTAGTTCCCTAGACGTCTACATAATCGAGGAAAGTTGAAAGAGGACAATTGCAACTAATGAAACTCAAGCGTATTACAAAATCATAAATATTTACTTTCAATTTGCAAGTTGGTGAGCGAACTGAAACGTGCAATAAATTGCAAACGGACTTGAGAAATAAAAGGGTCTGTGCTTTAAATATCGTTATGCATAATAGGTTTTACTTTTCTAAATTGTAAGTAAGAATTTTTAATTGTTTGCGACATATCTCGATAAAACATGTTTCATGTCTGTAAAACGTGTGATATATAACGAATTTTGTAGTTTTTATATCATTTGAAGACCAAATACGCTTTACTATGCGAAGTCTATCCAAATATAAAACGGCGACAAAGGCACACAGAAGATTATATAAAGTATTAAAGTGTGAAAAAACATTGCATGTCATATTTCTCCGGCAGAAGAGTTTTTTTTTCAGATAATTTTGTTGTTTAAATTATCGTTACTAAGAGTTGTAAGTAATCCTATTAGTTGTGAATTCCATCAAATGCGGAAAAGCTGCAGGTTTAGACGGTCTTTATCCCGAATTGGTAGTGCATCTCGGACCAAGAACAAAAAATTGGCTTAACTTTTTCTACAACAACATAATCACTACTGGCACTATCCCGCAGACTTTCAAAAGATGTAAAATCGTCGCAATACTAAAGCGTGGTAAGCCACCCAAAGCCTCAGAAAGCTATCGTCCCATAGCCCTCCTAAGTGTACTCTACAAACTACTAGAAGGACTCAGTTACAACGGTATATCACCGACAATAAATGAGACCATCCCGTTGGAGCAGGCTGGGTTTAGACCAGGAAGAAGTTGCTGCGACCAGGTGCTAACCCTCACCTCGTACATTGAACATGGATTCCAAAGCAACCTTAAAATCTCGGCCGCTTTCATAGACCTAACTGCTGCGTACGAGCCTTCTAAAGAAAGTTTTCAACGTAATCCCCTGTAAAAGCCTCCTAACAATTTTAAACGCAATGCTGAACGACCGCCTTTTCCAAGTGCACCTGAAGGGCACTAAAAGCAAATTTCGGTCATTAAACAATGGCCTCCCACAGGGATCCGTACTGGCCCCGCTACTTTTCAATGTTTACACGTCAGAAATGCCTGAAACAAGCTCACAAAAATTCGCTTACGCTGATGACTTAGCTTTATGCTCCCAACACTGAGACATCGCTTTAACAGAAAAAGAACTTACCGGAGACTTAGAAACCATAGACAAATATTTTTCCAAATGGGGGCTCCAACCGAATCCAAATAAGACCGAAGTTACAACTTTTCACCTGCACAATATACAAGCACATTAAAAACTAAATATCTCCTTCAAAGGGACCCGATTGAAGCACAATGACACCCCTAAATACCTTGGGGTAACTCTAGACAGAACCCTCAGCTATAAACATCATCTCGAAAAACTATCTGCCAAAATAAAAACAAGTATAAACGTTATTCAGAAACTTACCAACACTAAGTGGGGAACAATTGCAGATACGCTCAGGACATCGTCACTCGCTTTAGTTTTCTCAGCAAACACACACACAAAATTGACACACAGCTAAACCAAACCATGAGGCTTATATCTGGCACAGTAAAATCAACTTCAACAGAATGTCTGCCTGTACTCTGCAATATTGTTCCGGCCGCCCTTAGACGTAAAACAGCGCTAACAAGAGAATACGACAAATGCTGCCAAAACCCTCTCCTACCTATCCACTCCTACACCAACCAAATATGACAAGACCGTTTAAGATTAAAATCCCGATTACCGCCATGGCGAACGGCAACAATCCTAAGACATGACGGCCTCAGCACTGACGAGCTATGGAGAACTGAATGGATAGAACGAGATGTTCACAACTCCCACCTCGTAGACGACCCGACAAAGAAAATAGATGGTTTAAATCTTCCCAGAAGGCAATGGACCCTGCTAAACCGAATTAGAACTGGCCACGGCAGAAGCGGACAGATGATGTACCGATGGGGTTTTACCGACTCTCCAGACTGTACGAACTGCGACTCAAGAATACAGACAGCGAAACATATCACCCAGGAATGTCCCACCACCGCGTTTAATGGTACCCTGATGGAAATCCATGAACTAACACCAATGGCACTATCATGGCTGCATTTTGTATTGTGATTAAGTACATATATTGTAAATCTACCAATGTAAAATTCATACGAAATATGTACCGTCTGTTCTATAAAAAGGGCCCCGCCTTCTAGCTACTTTATTATTTATTTTAGACCCAATAAACCTTATATCAAATCAAATGGCACATAAAAACCTACATTTTAACACTATCAAAAAAATTTTATCTTCAATTGTTTCAGAGTGGTGACGTCACGTGCAATTTTTTTAAATGACACTGTATATATTTTTTGACATTTTCTGGTAGAGGTTTTTTTTCTCTTTTCAACAATATAAATATTTTATGCCCTTACATAAGAAAATTTTCGAGAAAAATTAAAAAACTTTTTTATCGGTGGGAGGCCACCATACAAAACTATAAACAAAAGTGTAACTCAGAAAAACAAAACAATAAACACTTTAGATTATTCTGAAATCTGACAGTTGAAGCGTTTGGCTACTATTTGTTTTGTTTTTCTGAGTTACACTTTTGTTTACAGTTTTGTATCATGGCCTCCCACTGTGAAAAAGTTTTGTAATTTTTCACGAAAATTTTTTTATGCAAGTGCATCACCACTCTAAAACAATTGAAGATAAAAATTTCTTGATAGTGTTAAAATGTAGGTTTTTATGTGCCATTTGATTTGATATAAGGTTTATTGGGTCTAAAATAAATAATAAAGTAGCTAGAAGGCGGGGCCTCTTTTATAGAACAGACTGTATATATCGAGAGATCCAAAAAAAACTGTTCCTCAGCGGGCTGTGGAAATTCAATGTATGAATAATATGTTGGTGACACTGTACGTCAATGTCAAATTCGAGGTTATCAGGTTAGGTTTTCCGTCAGTTATGACACAAAATGACGCAAATCCTAACCTGCTAACCTCGAATTTGACATTGACGTACAGTGTCACCAACATATTATTCATACGTTGAATTTCCACAGCACGCTGAGGAACAGTTTTTTTTTGGATCTCTTGATAGTTGTGTCAAGACAATTCCAATATAATTTTCAAATAAAACAAATCATTTCAAAGCAACGTTTCGCTATTTTAATATAGCTTCTTCAGACTTAAAGACAATTATTTATGACTAATTAAAATTTGGGACAAACACAGTTAAAAGGCACATGGAATCTCTTATCTTTGTGTTGTTTACTTCCCTCGTCCGAAAGACGAAGGAAGTGTTGTAATCACGAAAAAATCACCTTCCAAGATTTTTCAGATCTTCACGTTTCAAGGTCCCTAGATAACGAAAAAGAGGTTTTCTCAATCCCGTCAGTCTGTCCGTCTGTCTGTCTGTCTGTCTGTCTGTCTGTCTCTCTGTCTGTCTGTCTGCCCGTCTGTCTGTCTGTCTGTCTGCCCGTCTGTCTGTCTGTCTGTCTGTCTGTCTGTTGGCAGTATATCTCAAAAACTATTTGTCGGAGGAAGATGATATTTTGCATACATATTATATATCTACCTCGCATAAAAACTGGTACAATTTCATACAAATATATACATGGTGAGCACCTTAAAAAATTTTTTGTTTAATTTTTGGGTCAATTTTGAAATAAAAGGAAGTAATAACTTTCACATAGGTCAGGTTTTACATTTGTCGAAAATAAGACTCAACCGATAAAGGATAATGTCACAAAAAAGTAAAAATGTTTCAACCATAACACCGTGCTCTTCAAGACAGGCGCGCGCCGGATTTATCTGCAAGGGGCTCGGTAGCGCAGATGGATTTTCGCTGTAGTTATATCTGTTGCGGAGATGCGGTTAGGATCGAGCATTCTGCAGAGCTGCAGATGCGGTGGGTTCAAACCCCACAGGGATACAATTTTTTTATTTGAAAATGTATTTAATTTATTAGAAACGTGAAGATATTTATACTACTAACTTAATTGGATTTTTAAAATTACTTAGTATCACAATGTTGACGAGGGAAGTTCTGGATAAAGCCTTTTACAGATTTTAAGTTACTAAAAGGTATGGCGTTACGTTATTGATATCTAGTTTTGGTTGGTTCATGGAAGGTGTATTGGATTTCACCATTTATTATTTGTTGTTGTTTTTGTAGTTAATAGGTAAAAATAGGTTTGGGAGTCTCCTTTCTTTATTTATTTTTTTCCCTCTGAGGTATGCAGCGGATATGTTACTTAGAAATAGAATGTTTGATGTTTTTTCTACTTGTGCGTTATTTTATATTTATATCTTTTTGGATCTCTGATGTTAAACAAGTAGTACTTTTGGTTGAAGTGGTTGTTTTCTTTATATTCATATTATTTTTCAAAATACAGTCCTCTTATTTTTTAATGGTGTGGGTCCAACAACATCAAACAGTGATTGACTATTGTTTTTTTTTGTTCTCTTTTTTCTTACTCTATAAGGTTTGTGTGGTATGTTTCAATACCTTTTGTGTGTGTGGTTTTAAAAAAAAATCCCTTTTGCATTTTTTCCTCTTCTTTGTATTCGTGTTCCACCACCCTGGTTTTGAGATTATTAGGTGTTATAATTTTAAAATAAAAGGTCACTTATTTTGGTGTTGTTTTCACTCGTTGTTGCTGTTATTTGTTTCATAGCCCTTATTAAAACCACCACTCCGGAGTGTTTTGACCTCGTTAATGTTTTAATGGGCAAGCTCGAAAAAACCTAAGTTAAAATTTGAGGTAGAATCCATCATTCTCGCGTTTGACTGTTTTCTTTATTATTCTTTATGCAAGGGCCGATTAAACCTCCCTTAATGTATCAACTGACGCTTCTTTTAGTGTTATTTTGTTGCTGCTCTTGATTTTTACTTACTAACTACAAAAACAAACAAAAAATAAATAGTGAAATCCAATACACCTTCCACGAACCAACCAAAACTAGATATCAATAACGTAACGCCATACATTTTAGTAACTTAAAACAAAAAGATAAGAGATTTTATGTGCCTTTTAACTGTGTTTGTCCCAAATTTGAATTTGTCATAAAAAAATTTTCTTTAAGTCTGAAGAAGCTATATTAAAATAGCGAAACGTTGCTTTGAAATGATCTGTTTTATTTGAAAATTATATTCGACATGTTTTACCACAACTAATAGGCTTACTTACAACTATTAGTAACATAAATTTAAACAACAAAATTAGCTAAAAAACTCTTCTACCGAGGAAATATGACATGCAATGTCGTGTTTTTTCACACTTTAATACTTTGGATAATAATACAGATGTAACAATTAATTAATAGAAGCTTATATTTTGAAAACTTTACTGTTTGGTTTATTTATTGTTTAATCTCCTAGTTTGCTTAGTATTGATTGAAATTTGCTTGAAAAAGTAAAATATATATTTTAAAAGCTGATTATTTAATTTCCGAACATGGCGGATTTAAGTAAGATACTGACAATGACAGGTTCTATGTAATTAGATTCTCCTAAAAAATACGTCAAGAGAAAGTTGATTTGCCGGAAAATTGATGTGAAGTGAAATCAATCTCTTACTAAAACGCGTGCTAGCTGGCGTTTTTATGAAAATGTCAAGGGGGAACGTCGTGGTGGCAGAAATAATTTGCTTGATTAAAAATGTAAATGGCATTAACTTTAGGGAACAGAAATAGACACGTTGCGTTATATATAGTGTTGATGTAATTTTGAGGGAACTTTTAAGCGGCTGTGCATCAATTATGGTAATGGAATTTGGAACGATAAACAACAGATGTTCCTTTCAAGGCATTCAGTTGTTAACTAAAACGTGAAATCCTGCCACCGCTGAACTAATTTAATTTTGGGTATGTTCTATGCAAATTATCAAACAATCCTTGGAGTAATCAGGCATGCAGGGAGTGTGATCGTCGATCCTGACAAAACTGTGACGTCGTAGTATTTTTGTCATTCGACGTCGATATATTTTATTGAGAGTGTATTTTCGTCCCTGGAGCTTTGCGATTGTAGCCGGTGGTGTGTTTGTTTCCTTTTGATAAAACAAAAGCTCACAAGTAACATTTAAGGTGTCGATATGTATTGATAGAATTCATGGTTAGCAATTACATTTCAAGACTTAACAGCCATTTAATTTTAAAGAATGTCTACTCTAACTGGATGATACTCACTTTAATTTCCACATTCCGTGCTTTCTTATTCAATTTTTTATGCTTGTGTGGGTTTAATCTTTAAAGCTTCTTTTTAGCGCCTCCTTTTGTTGTGGCAACATCCACCAAGCCTTCATAACTCGGCGAGCCAACGGTTATTTATATCGTTGAAAAGAAAATATTACAACGATCTATTATACTTTATATTATGATGCTTCGTTTCGTTTCAGTATAAGAAATGTTTTGTTCCGCCACATATCGATCCTTTCAGTTTTTAGGTACTTACGTTATACTTTGATTTATGTATAGTTTCGTGTCATAGGTTTCACATTTAATTATTATCTCTTGTTGTATCCGTTTTAATTCGTTTAATGTTCCATTTATAATATTTCCGAACTGAAGGACCACTTAACAGATATAAATATTATGTACTGCATTATAGAGTGTGCAGAAGTATGTTAGGTCAAATTATTTAACACTACCTGCATTATTGCAAGAATATGTGTCCCTGAACCATTCTACTTGTGTCAAGAATAATAAACTTCTGTAC